>JAQJVL010007039.1:0-25820 GCA_035578905.1 Stictocephala bisonia | reverse complement strand
TATCCAAAATACGTCGCTACTGGATCAGATTTAAATAAAGGTAGCTTGTTTCTTCAGCAGTTAAGTAAAATAAGATCATTATCAAGAGCTCCTGTAAATTTTGCATTACTATATGCATATTATAACGATGTAGCGGTACAATGGTGCTACAAATGAAGCTGCACGTTCAGTTTCTCATTCCTTTATTGTACGTAACATTATACTCTAAGCCTCTTCCGTAGTTATAGAATGTAGTCTTAGGCAACACATTACCCGCAATGTTATTTGTAGTTCTTTGTCAGCACAATTGGACAATGACCCAGCTGAATAGCAAAGCATTAACTGTTTTGGGTCTTTAATTCTTCTATTCCTTTGTGTTTCAATTACTTTTAGTTCATTGTATTTTTTTTTTTTTTTTTAATAATGGCTGAAAAATTTGATAAAATTGTAATTAGTTTAAAGTTTAAACACGAGTCTATATCTATCCTGTTTTTGTTCAAAATATAGTAAATGCAATACACTACATTCTACCAATTGGTTATCCACCTAATTTGAATAATTAATGTAATAACGTAGTTCTAACTCTAATATAAGATACTTATAAATATGCAGACAGCATCTAATATGCATAACTTTGGTATCGCCAACGGTTTAAATTAAATAAACTTCGCTTGGACCACTTAACCGTGGACTCTGGAGTATACAGAATTGATGCTATCCAGATTGGTTTGCCACAACATTGATCCGAATGGTCACGAGTCCACTGTACATTCATTTTTATTTTATATCATAAAAAAACTAATAACTGTAATTTAGAGAAATAAAATACACTGAATTAAATAATAGGAATTAAGATACCTTATATTAGAGGGAAATGTACAGATAGAATAAATAAAACAAGCGTTGATTGCAAACAAATTGGCATGGTTTAAAATCAATGAAAGACTGAAAACAGGGAAGTGTACTGTACTACCACCATGTCTGTTGGATATATTTATTGAATTGGTTTAATCTCTAATTTGGTTTAACACATTCCTATTGGATAGGTATAATATGTGGAAATAAAACATATGACACCAAGTAACAAACTAATTCATGTAGCTTCAGATCTACAACAAGTAAAATATGATGTCCCACAGGGATCGATATTAGGGCCCCTGCTCTTTTTAATCAATCTGAAAGATATAAATAATTTTCTAACCTATAAAAACAACAATCAACTTTATCTCTACGCTGATGATTCAAATCTAAAAATAACGTCAAACACATTAGAACAAATGGAAGTACAGTCTTTTGTGGAACTGGCAAATATTAACGATTACTTAAACAATCATAATTTGTTACTAAACACACTAAACATTAACTTTATTAAATTCAAAACAGCCCAAAACAAAAAAACTGAAAAGCCAATCATTATGTCTGGATCACAGGTGATTGAGGAGAAGAAAAGCATATGCTTTCTTGGTCTCACAGTCGATCATAATTTAAATTGGGATGGGCATGTTGATAGGGTCTTAAAAAAAAATTAACTCTGGGATCTACGCACTTAAAAAAATATCATTCTACTGTGGAGTGGAAACATTAAGGCATATTTATTTTGCCTATATCCACTCTCACATCAGCTTTGGTCTTTGTGTTTTTGGGGCTGCTAAGAAAATAAATTTGGACAGAATCTTAAAACAACAAAAAAGGGCCATAAGAATTATACTCAAACTAAAATATGATGAATTAGCCAAAGAACACTTTGCAAATATCAAAATACTCACAGTTTATGGACAGTACATCTTTGACTGTAACTAAATTCCTTACAGTGCTAAACTGGGCGCCTGGACAAACACCCTTAAGTGGAAGAGAAGATTTTTTTAAATCCTAACTCCGATCCTAATAAATACAATTTTCATTTCATTTAACTTTTATTACTGAAAAAAATTGTTAGTGCAGGAGTAGCGGTCCCCTGCATTAATGATACCAAATTGCATTCATGATATCAGGGTACTTAGAAAGATTTCCATGCCCCCCTTCAATCTGAAAAAAAAACATCGGATCACACTCACATTCTTGCCATCTGACCTGGTTGCATTTCCTCTTGCCAAACTTTACAAAAGGCAGAAAATTGATTAGGGCCAAATTTAGCGATCTGCCGCCATTCATGAATTCACCTATATTATAAGTTTTTCATCTCCCCTTCGATCTCAACAAAGACTAATTCACACTCTAGCCTTATGCCAGTGTTATATTTTCTCTCGCCAAGTGTTAGTATTGAATACACCCAACCACAAATTATGGTGATATTGATTCAACTCATCCATCCATTAATGTACCATAGTACTTTGATGATCCAGGATAAAGGTACATTGGCCTTGACAATATATACCGTAATTAAATATGTCCAAGTAACTGAAAAATCCTTGATATTAATGCCCTTCAAAGACACTTCTGAAACCTTGACATTTACATCACAAGTGGATAAAATCAGGACTATTTTTTTGGAACATATAGTTTCTTTTGTGAAAAACTTGTTTTGCAAAGAATCATATGTGTTGTCCACACATGGGGGATGATAGTAAAAGCAACAAATAACTGAAAATACATATACAAATATGTTTTCAGTGGAGGTAGTTGGTAGGCTGTCTCAGAGGCAAATCACCTGATTTTAACCCAAAAGATTAAATTTTGTTGAGGATAGCCAATGTAAAATTTAGGATAGGTCAGGTAATATAAGTAAAAAGTATTTTTGAGCCAAAAAATTATTAGAAGACCAATTACAGTACAGTCCCGCTAATACAAACATCTGGTTAATCTGAAAGGCTCCGCGGCGAAAATTTTATAATTTTAAGGACGAAAATCGGGGAATATTTCAATATAAAACAGTGTAAACTCCCACGCGCGTTGAGGAATGGGAGTATGGTCCACGCGACAAAAAAGCGGGTGCCTACGCTCACATTACGACACAATAGACCAGTACTCCCGGTTCAAATAGTGATTTCGCTGTTACTCCGGCTAATCTGAACAATCACGTAATCTGAACAGGGGTCGGTCCGATATTGTTCGGATTATCGGGACTGTACTGTGTATACTTTTGCTCAGAATACAAAAAAGTTCCCTGTAAATATAAGCTCATCTTTTTATAATAATTTTAGATGCTGAAAAGTTACAAATTCCTTGAAGTAATATGGAAATTAGTTCACCACATTTCCATAGGCACTAATGAAATTTATGCCTGCTTGAAAATGAGGTACTGCATGATCCCACCAAAGGCACTGTTACTTTATTCACTTACCCAAGTTCTGTTTTCTCTTGCAAAACATTACATCGTCAATTTTTCAGTGGTACTGTTTTGCTCTAATGATATGGATTACATAAAGAATATTAACCACACTCACTTTTATATACCTTAGCCTGCTGGCCATATTGCATTATAGCTTCCGCCCATTGAAGGTAACATGAGAATTTGTTTTGAACTGAATGATTACTACTGGTTCTGATGCCATGGCAGTTAAGCAAACAGTAGTGGTAGTGTGTATCAAGTCGAGAGAATCTTGACTCAAGTTACTCATATTCTTGGTAGCCCTTCGTTCAACTCAAGTTGTGCCTCAACTTGGCCTCCATAGTTGAGGACGCAGTCCATTGAATCAGACAACTCGCAAACTACAGATATTACTGCCGCGTTGGAAATCCTCATAAATGTTCGTATAGTTTCAGTTTTGACTCATTTTAGCTCAATCTCAACCCAACTTACCATCTGCTGAGCCGGAAGTTCTTGTTAAACTTTAAGTGAATTCAGTTTAGACTCGATCTTAACCATTAACATTTCTAGAGTCTAAACTCACCGTGCAACAAGTCGAAACAATTTGTGTGAGTTCGTTTTCAACCAATACTAGTCTTAGAGAAAACTGACTGTACTCAGTTCCTGAGAATGTACCTTGATAAAGGGCTGACCTAGATTGATCACGTTGATCATGTTTGCAATAGGGTTTCATCAGGCATTTATGCACTTCAAAACCTCGCCAAAGTCTGTTCAAAAAGAGTGCTGATGATGGCTTATTTGTCTTGTGGAATTAGACTTTGTGGAAGTTGCGCTACAAACAAACTGGAAAGAGTTCTTCGACTTTAAAAAAAGCGGTAAGAATAATCTGCAAATTAGGACCAAGAGAGTCGTACAGGGATTCTTTCAAGAAACTTGAGTTGCTCACACTACCCTGTCTCTACATTTATGACGTCATGCGCTACTGTAGAACTAAGTGTACACTTGTTCAAGGCAGAAAAGTTCATGACCACACCAGAGGCAGGGATAGTTATCGCACACTCCAGCACAGGACGGTGGCATGTGAAATCCTTCCTTCTCATTCAGGTGTAATGTTTCTCAGTAATCTCCCTGAATAAATCAAGCAAATTCCAAACAAAAAACATTTCAAAACTATACTCAAACGCTTTTTAATCAAAATCCGTTTACTCAGTTGACATATTTATGATGAACCACTGGGAAGACTAATTTTCAAAGAAATAAATTTCCAGCTTTTACGCGAGTAACATCCAGAACTTGTGTCAAAAGTGACAGCAAGAAACAATTAAAAACCTGTATTTGTTTAAAAAAAATTATATTATATGACTATTACAAAGCAATATTGTATATTATCAACTGAAAATAAAAATATAAATAAATAAATTCCATTTCCAATAATTTGTAAAAGTATTCAAACTTAATCCTTTCAGTGCCAACGTTCTACCGGATGTTGAAGGATGTGCACAAAGTGCCAACGTCCTGTTTTACTGGACGTTTAATAAAAACATCATAAAAATGACAAATTTGAACTTTTCTTACAACAATATGTTTAAAAACAACTTTACTTTCATATTATGATACATTTTAATTAGTTGTTATTAAATTAAAAATTAAAATTGATTTTCAAAATAGCAAAAACGACCAGCTGATACACACGTTTTGTTTACAACAAAATATTTATAACAAAACATATAAAAAATAAAAATATTATTTTTTTTATATATTACCTTGAAAATATACCTCCATAACATTATCATAATTGCAAACAAGATAATATGTCCAAGAATGAATGAAGTTTTTTTTTTCAAGTCATAAAAACATTGCAAACTCAAAAAATGTTTGTAAACATTTTTTTTATATAATAATTTAGTATGAATTTCAGTTCTTGCAAAACAAGATTGTCTCTATTATGTATTTTTTCTAAATTTTATTGCAAATATAATGGTGATAGAATTATTACTATGACTCTAAATTACATATATTTTTTACAAAATATTTTTAAAACCCTTTCAAAACTTCCAAAATGGGACTAGCATTTTATGGTACACCCACTGAAAAAATGTCTGGCACTGAAAGGGTTAAATAATGTTGGTTAAATAACATAAGACTTAAGACATTTTTATCTTATTGAAACTTAACTCATAAAACCTTTTAAAATCGTTTGTTATTTACTTTTAAACCAATGTAAATCAAGAAATAGGTTTCCATGTCAGGAATATTTAGTTATGTTAAATTGTTTATCCTTATAACTACCTACTATCAAAAAACTGTTTATAATTGAAAAGCTTAGAATATATTTATGAATTTTACAGCAAACAAACCTTTTATACACATTTAACACTCTATCCTGAATAAAATAATTGTCCGAAGTTAAACGTTCGTTATTACCACTCGCCGTCATAGACGAGACAGAACCAGAAGCTAGTATGTTCGGTTGAAAAGTGTTCAAAGACATTTATTGAGTGCTGGTGGGGGTTGGATGGAGGGACCCCTCCAAAGCTATGGCGGGAATTGATGAATAAGTCATGTCATCTGCTATATGTTTAAATACTGTCAACATTGTTTGTTGTATGTGTGTTTTATTCCTATATGTAGCAATGATATTTAAATAATTAATTAAAAATTCTTACAGTAAGTATTATAATCAATTATTATCTTGAATCTTTATCATTCTCTTTACAAAATGTTTATCAATACTATCATTATGAATATAACTTACTTATTTGTACTCCTGTCAGTTATGTGTAAAGGCCTCAAAACTCTAACTTTAATCACAAAGTTTAAACTTAAATAAAGTTTATATTCCCTAGTCTATAGACACTAAAATTATTTCATTTAGTAAATTAAGTTGACAGACTCAAAAAACACTAAATTGCAATAACTTAGCAATAATTCAATATTTAAAATAGTGTTAAGTAACAGGCATCTTAACTTGTAACAGATATTATTTGTTTTTATCATCATCCAAATTTTTCTTTAGTAACACAACATCTTGCCACTAAATATTAAATTAGATATCTAACAAATAAAATAAATAGTATGACTGTGTTAATAGTCATGCTGATAAACTATGTTGAGGCTACAAAGCTTGCTGTCAATTATTAGTCAAGATAACCTATTCAAATTTATCATTTAGTCTACATTTTATATAGTAACAGAAGGAAATTTAAATTTAGTTTGATTATTTCATAGTAAATGACTAATTTTTTTGTCTGGCTAGAAAACAATTGTACAAGAGCAATAGCCTATGACAGTGATTTCCAAATTGTGCATCATGGATGTGACAACAATAATAATTTACAATAAGTAGTTTTAAAAAGTAATGCTTTCCTAATGCAGCTGTGGACACAGTTCAGATGTATGTAATGTTCACCACAACATAACTAACTGTGAAAATAAATGATTTTCTAGCAAGAAATGTTAGCCCCGATGCAGAAAAGTGGTATTATAAGTTTGTGGTCTGTTTATTATGTTTGTTCGTGGAATCACACCTTATGAACGTATCAACTTATTTTAACAGTTTTTTTTTATAGGTAGCCTAATTCAATCAAGGGTGTTTTTTAATATATTTCAAGAAATACTGTTCAGCCACTAATTTTTAAAAGATAAAAAAATCATGACTCAGACAATGTTACATTTGCTATAATATAGCCTATTTATATTATGCTCTTTTGTAAACATTACTACAGTAAATACATGAGCTTTGTTTTGGTTGCAGTTATAGCCTAGTTTCAGTTTTGTTGTATTTACTGTACAGGTGTATGTCAAATGTTAAGCTTACTGTGCTATTACAAATTACCGTACATCAGGATTTAATAGGCCAACTTTATATTTTAAGTAGGTATGTATTTTTTCATGCATGGTAAGTTGTTTTAACTAGTGGGTCGCAACATATTTTTATTACTGACTGTCAAACAGCACCATTGTTCATACTGCATCAACTGCCATGAAAGATACCTAGCAGATAATAAAAAATATCAATTTATGCATTACTTATTTGCACGTTCTGTTTGAGTTTTCCTTTTCCTTTCTTTTCAGTTTTTGTACTAATAAGTTATTTAATTGATGATGTTCTTTAAAATGGATGTGATTGTTATTGCATAGGTTCTTAGAAATTTTATGCTTGTATTAAGCTTTGTGTTTATATTTTGAGTTTTTAATGATTATTTCTTGCATCCTATGACGATTTCAATTTTAAATCTGTAATACTGTTTGCAGATCCAGCTTCGATTCTGTTGACATAGTTTAATTCTGCATGGGTTATAAGGAATCTTGAATTGCTGTACTTTAATAATATATATGCACAGTATAAGTTACTTTATGTACAAGGCATTGTGTTACACACTAGCTATTCATTAGTCAGTAAAATTATATTTCCCGATCTGTATGTTATTATTTTATTTTATTGGAGCATACAATTTTTCTCTTCAATTCACTTTTTGACATTGTGTGGAATATAAATAAAGAACAAAGTTTTGAACAAATTAAACGTAAACTAGTATCTACGTAAACTAATATTCAAATATTATCTCATTATGATACATTAGATATTTGTTTAGCAACTTGATATGTTAGCAAAGTATCATGTTTAGATACTTGATTTATTTATTTATTTATTCACGGTTACACCATTTTTATAATTGTAATAACTATTCAAGTAAGTACCAAGTGGTCATACAATAGACAAAACAATAACAATATAAAGGTATCCATAACAATAGACATTAATTTACTTAAAGTCAATAGATCAACAATTCTTGAAAGTATAAGCAACACAATAACAACTTAGTAACAGTAACAACAATAGCATCTCAATATAATAACAACAATAGATATTTAATTATGTAATATTAACAACAATAGATATTTAATTATATAATACTGACAAAAATAGATATTTAATTATATAACATTAATAACAACGATGATGAGTTTTTGATGCAAATATTTTCCTTAGTGCTGCTTCAGAGTGGAAGAAAAAGTCATAGCCCGATTCAGTCGACACCGCATTACCAATCCTATGGAGCCTTGACAGACAGCTAAAGTATGCATAGGCAGTAGCATGATGCTGACGGGAGAACAGTTCTTGCGACCGGGTAGTACCAGGGACTCGGAATATAATTCTTGAGAGGAGATCACCGCAATCCATTTGTCCAGCGAGAAGCTTGCGGAGAAAAACTGCATCAACCTGCTGCCTCCTAGTTTGAAGAGACCTCAATCCAGTGTAAGATGCAATTTCATCAACAGGAGATGAAAAGTAGTCATAGCCAAGTTTGGTTCCAATGATCCTCAAGAAACGCCTTTGGATCATCTCGAGGTGCTCAATGTTCCCTACTTGGAAAGGGGACCATACCACACAACAATATTCCAATATAGAGCGGTCGAGGGTAACATAAAGGAATACCATGGCTTGAATACTAAGGCCATTTCTTGCGGTTCGAATAATAAATCCAAGTGTTTTTGATGCTCGGTTGCAAATGTGGTTGATGTGGTTTTCAGGCTTCAAATCCGAAGAGAAGACAACACAGAGGTCCTTAATTTCTGATTTTCTGGATAAAACAGTGTTACACAGAGAATAATCAAACAGTATGGGGTTAGTAGACCTATGAAAGGTGATCACAGCGCACTTGCTAGCATTTAACTTCATGCTGTTCAAATTACACCATTGTTCAATTCTGTTAAGAGCAAACTGGAGACATTGACAGTCGTCGAGGTTGCTGATTCCGCGGAAAATCTTTATGTCGTCGGCGAATAGTAGACAATCAGCTCCAATGGCATCAACTATATCATTGATGAATATGTTGAACATAAAAGGTCCCAAATGGGACTATTATGAATATGTTAGCAACATATTCAACGTTCAACATACTTGACATTCTACACAGCCCTGCTCCGCAAACTTGCGCATGCGCAGAGCAATTTCTTACTGTCACAGCTAAATAATACTCAGAGTGGTACGTGACTAGAGACATAAACATAACCTCCATTTATATACAAACAAGTATTGTTGTATTGTACTTTTACATCAACCTTTTTAAATAAAAAATAAAATAATAAAAGTACACAGATGAATACATTTAGTTATTGCTTTAAACATTATTTTATGAATGTTTTATTCTAAACCAGTGTAATTTCTAATAAATAATAAATTTTAAAGTTTTTGAGGGATAAACTGTGCATTTATTTATTTATTCACTTTAATTTGTGAATTGATAAGAAATAAATATACAGGCAATAAAATCATTAATCACACAAGGTTGATTAGTTGAGTCTCAGACCAAACATTTTACAGGCCTACTTACTTGACCTATGGTAGAATTGATGGTAATTATGCACTTTCTTGCCACCTCTGAAAATACGATTTCATGTTAATAAAGTGGTGAAAAATGAGTTTATATCTCTTGAGGAGTTTGATTTCATCCGCGGAAAACTCGTTTTTTACCGAAAAACTAGATTTTTATCTAATAATGAAAAACCAACTTTTTTAAAAATAGTTATTTTTCGACAATTTTTTTTTCATTTCTCATGTTTTTTTTTATGCTGAACACAAATATATAACTGGTTTTGTAGTAAAATTATTTTTTCAGCTCGAAAAATGCATTTTTGTTGACATAACCTAACTTATCCTAATTGTCTTATTTTCTCAACAAAAATTCGTAATTTGCGTTAAATTCGGGCGTTTGGCCTCCGAGACGGCCTACCGGCCGTCACTCCGGCGAGAATATATGAGAATTCGGTTTTTGTGATTAATAGTTAGTTGTTGTATATAATGATCGCGTAATGGCCGCTAATCGCGATCCGCCGCGACAGTAGCTTTTCCGTTATTTCTCGAGAAATATTTGTAATAGACCAAAATAGTTTTCAAATTTGTATTCAGCGCAAAAAACACATCAAAATAAAAAAAAGATGATTAAAATACCATTTAAATTTAACGGAAATATGACAAAAATACTAAAAGTTGGGACATTGGTTTTTTTCGAATTTTTCGGTAAAATACGTTATTTCCGCGGAATAAAAAGCATATCTCGTGAAAATACAGCCAATTCTAGACCCATTTCAAGCAAAATGTTCCAAATTTGTTTGGTGGCAAGAAAGTGCATAATTACCGAAATGTATTCATAATACACATAGCCTATTGCCTAAATAACAATCTTATTTAAATTAAATATTTATAATAGTAATAGTTTTTGTTGAAAATTGGATTAAACTGTCAGTTTAATTTGGCTTTGTAAAAGTTTACGTTGAATGCTTCAGGCATAGAATGTTCTATGAAGTTTATTTTTCTTTTTAATATAAATTAAATAATTGTAAACATTGATTATAAATGAAGTCTATAAGGGTTGATAAATGAATAATTCAAACATTAAAGCACTAAGATCTAAGAAGAGAAAAAGAAATGCATATTAGTACTCACCTTAAAATGATTGATTTGACCATAAGCAAGTTGCTTTGCTACAGGCTTCGCCAATATGCATTAAAAATAATGATACTGCAAGCAGTAATAAATAGGTTTCATTCGATTATATACAATAATAAGTTCGCTCAATCAACATTATTGTTGTCGTCTGCTGTATCATATGCAATGTGCAGTGAAGTGACTCGTTGAGTTTTTTGCATGATTTCCTGTTGCATTTGGAGAAGGATTCATCTTTCTATTATATAACATTTGTTAGGTGGATCGTACGCATGCACTAGCTTAGGCATAATTTTATACACCATAAATAATTTTTAATTGAGCATAAATTTTTCTGCTTATAAACATAACCTTAAATTATAGCATTTCAAATTGTAAATAGATTGTGGTTGCCGTCAATTTTTTTCTACCTCCACTTTCCTCAGCCACTTTGATTACGTCGCTCTTCATGGGACTTACAAACTTCATATTATAACTAATGCATGAACCTCTATTACGCAAAATTATACTATATGTTATGTTTACTGCATGATATTTATAAACTGAATGTGCACGCATTCTTTGCATAACTTTAATTTTATGCATGCAGCCCTTGTTCCCCAGTTAGTTTCAGCTTGCTTTTTGAGGATTGCATGAAGATTACTGCATACTATATACAATTTCTAGAATTAAACCTATATTAGTACTACTGTATTGATAAAACCCATACCGTCAATTTCCATTTTGATGTACTTTCCTATTCAGGGTGGATCGAGTAGCTCTGAATTGGTTAGTCATTCATCTTATTCGTGTTCAAATTTTTGTTTGGTGATCCTACCCAATGGCTGACGTATTCGTAGATAAAACAGTATGCAAGATTTGTTTTAAAAAGGTGATTGATAAGGGTGTTAAATGTGAAGGCGCATGTGAACGCTGGTACCACCCTGATTGTGTTAAATTCCACATAATATAAAAAGATAGCTGATGGCGTTGGACATGTGAAATAGTCGACTGTTCGACGCAACTGACTGATTCCCATTCAACCACACTCAACCTTATACTTCAAAGATTGGATTCACTAGCCACAAAAGAAGACGTTCTTACAGTAACCAAAGACATATCTGCTTTGCGTCAGGACATTACTAAACTATCCCAAACTGTCTCTGAACTTGTTCCCCGTCTAGCAAAAGCTGAAAATGATATAGTTTCTCTCAATCAAACTGTAAATGCTCTTGAAAAGAATACTTCTAATCTTACCTTAGAATCAGTTTGCTATGAAATTTCTGATCGCTCTGCTAGGAAGCGTAATGACCTGCTTCAAAACATTCCTGAAAGTTGTGATAGTAACAGTGCTGTGAAAAAGTCCCATGATAAGGCCCTAATCACTCGCATATTTGAGGATATTGTGTACTTGATTTTGATACCTGATTTTGTGTACTACAGGCTTGTTAAACCACCCGCTTCAAAACGTAGACCACTCAAGATCATATTTCCTAATGCAGAGACTGCCAATGATGTACTAAAAAAGTTCAATATTGATTCTATTGCGGGAGATGATTTGGCTAATGTTACAGTATCTCGTGACCGAACCATACATGAACGCAAATATCTTGATGAGTCACGCAAGCAGCTGGATAAGCGTAATGCCAGGGGTGAAAAAGGGCTTACTATAAAGTACATTAATGGTACTCCAACCATCGTAACGACTAAAAAACTGATTTCCTCCAGTCCAGTGATATTATGTGCATATTTTAGTTACTTGTCATATTCTCAGTACTATATACTACTTTGTTTTTTTCCTTGTTTTCTAATTGTCTGCTCTGCGTGAGATCATCCAGTTATTAATTATTAGTCACCATTTTTCCAAGCGCTTATTATTTAAATTCTTTCTGCTTGTTTCCTATTCCTGTTTCTAATTATTGTATTGTTACCACTATTGTGTAAAGTATTTACTTATGTGCTTGTTGATTTTCTCATTGATGCATTACTGATTAATGAGCTGATCGTAAATTAAGTCGTCTTATTGTTGTTATTTTTTGTATTATATTTATTGCATGTTAATTAGACATTAGTTATGATTTAATTGTATTTATGTAAAATTGGCCTTTGGCCGTTGGAAGCAATAAAACAAAAACAAGTCCAGGCCAACTAACTGGTCAAGAAAACATCATGAATTAACTACTAATGACACAAGTACTTAAAGAATATTGTTATGCCTATCTAGAAAAGTGTGTTTTTATACTTTACTGTGGTTCTTTACTCTCTAATATAGCACTGATTCTTGTTTTATGAGCATCTTCCTTTATCAATCTCTTATCTGTTCTAATTTTCTTTTTAATTAGAAATCGCCTTTGTGGATCAATTTTCTTTCTTGTATCAATTTTTTTCAGTTTGTAGGAAACCCAATTACCCTTGGACTAGGTTTATTATTTCCTATCCCAACTGCTTCTATTTGAGGTTTTAACCCCTTTACCATTTGTTTGATTACTTGTAACTCTTTTATAGATTTAACATTATTTACAATAGACAAAAATTCATCAGCTATGTCTTTTTTCAATAATTCTGTTTTCTGATTGGTCCAAGGTATCTGTAAACACACTTTTTAAAATGGCCATTTTTTCATTCTGTTCTTTTTCTTCATCAATTAATAGATTAAGAGTTTCATTATATATAGCATTAACATAATCTTCATTGCTACTGGTGCTAGATTTGCTTTCTCTGTTTTTCAGGGTTTGACAAACATTTGTATGTGCTTGCACATATTCCACTTTATACTTGCATCAAGACATTTGCAACAGAATTTATGAATGCAAGCTCTACAGTACCATTGATTATATAAACCTACAATAGATAAACCATCTAATAGGAATATCTGTGCCAGTAATTTTGTTAGTTTGTGTGGCCCGAAACCACCGCTGGTTTAAACTGCATTACATTTACATGGGACTACACTAGCGCTCCACAATGGACCACAAAAACAGCTGATATTTTGAGACTCAAAATTTAACATTGGATGGGAAATCTATTTGTGTATAAAATCAATGACAGTACTCACAAACTAAAAGACATTTGCAGGATGTATTTGTGAGGGTTACAGAATACATTTCAAAATTTGAGGGTGAAAATACATCCTATGAATCATGAGGTATATGAATAACATTTTCATCATGCAACTCCAGGGATTTTTTGTGCCTGTCTCTTACATTTCTTAATTTTCTTGTCAGTTTTCCTTTCTCTAGAACAAGAAGTCGGTCAAATAGCTTACATTTAAGTAATCGAAGGACAGCATGAATTTTTAAGTCTAAACTCTTAGCCACTTTACCTCTCAGATATAATTGTTTCAGTATACCATGGAGCCTTTCTAGATGCAAGTTGGTATTTATCCCTGTATTCTTCCTAAAACAGTACGCCCACGATTTGTGATTTGACACATAATTTGTTTGAAAATAATTTCCAAATTCATTGGTTTCTGGATATTGACAAAGACTCTTCACAATAACAGGAAACATAAGATAAAATGCTTTTTCATCTAATTCATTGAGAAGAGCATAAATCTTACTTGATGTTTCTTTACGCTTGTCAGAATTTTTTATTTGATTTATTCTTTTTCTCCACACTTTTGGACGTGCCAATTACAAAATAAACTATGATCTGTTTCTCCTATAAAATTTTCCAACCGTTATAAAAATGTTCAGTCATGAAAGTTTTACATTTTATAAGTCCAACTTTTTCTTTAACGGCTTCCAAAAACACTTCAATGGCTACATGGTCACTTTAGCTAGAAAAAAAGAAAGAACATGGAAATCCTTGCCGAATATCATCTAATACAAGTAATGTTGCAATCTCAAACTTACTGGCATTAGTTCCATGGGTTGAATCAAGGCAAACACAATCACTGCCATATTTTTTTATTATTTCGGCTTGTGCTTCTGTCATAATGCCTAGAAAAACATCTTCTGTTTGTAACTGTGGATATTCTGGTAAATCAATACCAACAGGTTTAAATAAAATAACACAGTTATCCGCACTTGCTTGCTCTTTCTTTACCTAACCTTCAACACTTTAAGCATTATTAAAGTGTCGAATGCATTCACTATCTAATGAATATTCTCTAACAATATTCCTCAAATCTTGTTTAGTGAGTAAATGTTTTCTTTTTAAACCTACATTCGGTTCAACAGTTCCCTGTACATCATCTAGAATTACGTCAAATGGTACATTTGATGCTAATTTTGTTGCAATCTGGCTTCTGTTTTCAGCTGACAGGATAATATGATCCAGTTACTTTTTGTGTCCAACATGAGTGCTACAGTACTCAATTTTTACTGTACTATCATTGAAAAGCATTGCTTTAATCCTAGCAGAGCAATACGCATTTATTCTTGCTGAGCCTTTAAGTTTAATTTCCCTTTTTATTTTTTTGGGAAAAACAATTTTTTTTTTCATAAATTCCAGAATGATTGCATTGTAAATACTCAACCTTTCTGTCAGGGTAAGTTTTACCTGCTCAATTTTTTTTTATGAGAACATCTTGCTCCTTAACTTTCCAGTTCTTTAAGTTTTCAATACATTTAAAATCTATCTGTTCATTTCTAATACATATGTTATGCTCCTGTTCTCCTGATACTCTTTAAATTGATTTAGTGAGGAATTAAATGACGAACATTTTAGTGTAACTATGCATGCATTATCAAAGCCTGTAAATTTATACTCACAGTGTACATTGGCGTTTTAAATTAAAACGCCTATTAAATGGTCTATCAAATAATTCACACTTTAAATTAGTATAGGAAGACATGGCTCAGAATAGTATTAAACTTTATAAAAACACTGCAAAAACATTCATTCAAAGATAGGCCTAGGTTTTAACACTCACGAGGGAAACAATATTTACAAACTCACTGTACATGCTTATCACATAACTCACAGGAATAGAAGACATAGCCAAAAGAATAATAAATTGTATATAAACATAATAAAAACAAACGTATTAAACTTAAGATTATTCACTCTAATAGTTATGTAGAAAGCAACAAACAAACTAATACCATGTAGCCTACCCAAGCACTTAACAATATTCAATTAAGTTGATAAAACATTCATTGAATACTCTTTCACATAACTCACTTAAAAGTAATATTTGAAGACGTGGGGAAATAAGAAGTTAACTTCATAACATACGAAAACACACTTATCAATGTTTGGTCAGGTCACAATGTTTATTTATTTACACTACGCGGGAAAGCAGTAGACGAGACGTTACAAAAGCTGACAGCAGACAGCTGACATTCGAACTAATGCGTATGCGTCGGTTTGCGGAGCAGAGCTGTTCAAAACGTCAAGTAATTCAACATATGGTTTGGGATGTGTGTTAAGCCAGATTCAACGAGATGGTTCAGAAAAAACAATTTGTTATGCGTCGAGAACCTTGTCAAAGGCTGAAACAGGTTATTCAGTTATTGATAAAGATGCCTTAGCCTCTATGGCATAAAGAAATTCAATTAATACTTGTATGTTAGACATTTTACGTTGATCAATGATCATAAACCAAACGCACGGTGGTATTGACCCACACGCCCTCTCATACAGTATTGACCTATCCACAGTCCCATGCTTGTATAGTAGTATTGAATCAACCACCCACACATATACGTACAGTACTATTAACTCTCCCATACTCGATCTGTTGTATTCTCCCACACACCCAGCTATACAAGTACAATGGCATTGTACTGTTGATTTCAAACACGCACACACAGACTTTCCAGACTAAGTGATGGCTGGGGTAAGTAAGAACATACATAGCCTAGACGTTCCACAGGGATCTTTTTACTGATATGGACACCAGGAATGCAATATTCATATATTTTTCTATTGCAAATTTTGTTACATGCAATAGAGCTTGAGGATTGCAACTCCACTAACGATTCTGACTTGAAAAAAATTCCTTGTAGTCCATCTTGGTTACCAGTACTACTGAACTGCAGTAACTTCAAAAGTTATAAACTTTAAACTCTTAACCATAGTGAAAGTAACTTTCTATAAGTTTTAAGATTCTACAAACTAAGATAGTAACCAGACTACACAGGCCATCTATATTTGGTTCTAAAAAAAGTTCGCCAGCATACGCTGCCAGTCGACTTCAACGCTATACGTTCTTTCTAACTAATTATGATTTTGACATAAAATATGTTAAGTCTCAGGCTAGTGCCAATGCTGATTGTCTATCTAGATTACCACTGAATGTTAACGATTTTATTTTAGTATCAGACATTTTCCTTACAGTACATTAAGGAAAATGATATACCAATTAATTTTCATGATATTAGACAAGCAACTCAGAAAGACAGTGTATTAAAGAAAAATTTTAAATGTGTTTCTTATGGTGGGCCTAGTGATGGGTCAGTAGATTTTGAACTTAAGCCGTACTCGCAAAGGCAAACTGAATTAACAATCGAAAGAGGGATATTGGTATGGGATCATAGAGTTGTAGCATAGACCTTCTATTATGACTATAATAGTTATAATAGAAGGTCTGTGGTTGTAGTACTTCAGAGTTTACGTAGATCATTTTTAGACGAACTACAATGTGGTCATCTAGGTATAATTAAAATGGAGAGCATAGCTCGTTCTTATTTTTGTCGCCAGGCCTAGATGCCGATATTGAGCAATTAGCCAAAAGCTGTTCACTTTGTCTCTTGCAACGTCAAAATCCATCTAAATATGAATTACATGTGTGGGAATATCCAAATAATGTGTGGCAACGTATTCATGTTTATTTTTTGGGTCCTAGAAATAGTAAGTTATATTTAATTGTCGATGCCCACAGTAAATGGATATAAGTGGAAGAAGTTTATTCAACTTCTGCCAAACAAACTACATTTAAACGTAGACAAATGTTTGCTAGATTTGGTTTACCACAACAATTAGTTTCAGATAACGGACCTCCGTTTACTTCTTATGAGTTTAGTGATTTCTTAAAATGTAATGGAGTTAAACATACTTTTACCGCCCCTTTTAAACCTAGTACTAATAGACAGGCAGACAATTCTGTCAAGACGCTTAAGAAAAGAATTAAAAGTGCCATTATTGGTCATGAAAATGTAGGATTATCTTTGTGAAGATTTTTCATAGCTTATAGGAATGCTATACACTCAACAACAAATGAAACACCTGAAAAGTTAATGTTTAATCGTAATTTACGAACCAGGCTAGATCTGATCAGACCTAATTTGCAAGAAGTTGTTAGTAATCAGCAGGGTAAGCAAATGCTAATTATAATGGTAGCAAAACCAGAGAATTGTTTTTGGGACAGCATGCAATTGTAAGGGATTACAGAGGCAAAAATAAATGGATAAAAGGAGAGGTAATTAAAGTAATCAGTGCAGTATCGTACTTGGTAAAATTAAATAATGATATGAAAACGTATATAAATCAAACATTGGTTTACAAAGCGGAATTGATAAGTTTGTACAACAAAAATGTTAATATTAGATCTGATTTATTGTTTCCCCCAATTTCAAGGGAAAGGGTGTCGGATGGCAGGTCAATAGGATCGCAATCAGCTGGTGTCGACTTCCCCTCTCTAAAACCAAACTGGTCATTCGAGAGAAGAGGATGTTTATTAAAAAAAGAAACCAGTCGCAATAAAAACACTTTCTCGAAAACTTTACTTATTACTGGCAATATCGATATAGGTCTGTATTTACTGATTGAGTTTGAATCCCCCTTTTTGAAAATTGGTGTTACTTTGGCTGTCTTCAGTGAAGATGGAAACTGTCCAGATTGAAAGGAAATATTTATTAAATGTGACAATGGATATAACTGTTTTAAAAGACAAGAAGTGTACATCATTGGACTTTTTAGGTGATAAATTTTGTATTGCTTGCGGGAGCTAAAAGCATCGAGGTGGACGGGCAATGCACATAGCCAAATGATTGAAGGTTTAAGCTATTATTTCGACTGAAAGGGGTTGGAAGGCTCGAGAAAAAGTGTTGAACATGTCAGCCACAGTAGAGGGATCGGATATTAATTCCCTATCAATATCTAAACTGATATTTCTACTTTTTTGTTGGTTTTTAAATGAACTATTTAAATTTCACGTGATTATGGAAAAATGTTGTAAATTGATGAGTTTTTAAAAATATCGTATGCTTTTGCAGCTTTCAAAATCGTTTATATATTCTTTTGTATTTGTTTAGGCATTGATGGAATCCGGGTTCATCCTTGGAGCTTGATATCTCTGATAAATACTTCAGTTTCTCCCGAGAAACCAATATTCGTTTTGTAATCCAAGAACAGTGTGTTCGTTTGGAATGGGGGTTTACTTCCTTTATTGGACAGGATATATCTAGATGAAAATTTAGGGTATTGAAGAATTTGTTAAAATGTGTGTTACATGAATCAGTGAAGTTGAGAAAAGACAATTTTTCTCGGGAGAGAGATAAGATTGCTGATGTTTAGTGGTTTTGACACTCTAGTCTTATGAAAACTCCTGGAATTGAGCTGGGCGTAACGGTCTCCTATCGCTGTACTTACTACACATACCTCTACCTCCTGTATATCACTCACAATAGTGTCGATAGCAGTTCGCGAGGTGGTCGTAGCTCGAGTAGGAGAGTTGATCAACCACTCTAAATTAAAAGACTTTAAACAATCGGAAAACCGCTTGGTTGAAGGAGCTCTAACGTCAAGAACGTTAATATTGAAGTCATCACCCAAAACAATAAACAATGTATTTAGCATCAATCGCTTCAAAAGCCTCCCAAACCGAGGGGAAAATTCGTTAATGTTACCGCTGGGAGACCTGTAAATGCCAATTATAACAATGTTTCCTCTATCAGTATGTAATTTTACGCCCGCGGCTTCAAAATCTTTCTCCATCCTGTCTTTTACTTCAAAGCACTTGTAAGAAAGATTTTTTCTGAAGGAAAATGGCCACACCCCCCCCCCCCCTTCTAAAGAGGGTTGACATAAATAATTAGCCAGTACATAGCCATTTACTTTGCAGTAGGGTATGATGGAGTTCTTGAAACCATTTTCAGTTACAACCAGTACATCGGGCACTAGTTCTTCGCACGTGACCGATAGTTCGTCAAGTTTGTTAGTAGCCCACTGGGCATTTCGATGTAAAACTCTAATTGCTTTGAATTTTGGATGTGTTATTGATTGGGGTTTTCTTTGTCTGTCTGTGCTAATTTTGTCTGGTTGCTGGAGTAAGCTAGCCTAAAAAACATTGTTTTTCTGCACTTCAGGTACGAAAGAATGTTTGTTTACTGAAGATTTATGGTGGATGTCAGATGTATTATGGTTGGTAACAGCCTCTGCGTAAGTCACGTTTTGTTGAACTCCAGACGACGATGGTGGGACGGCCACTGATGCTCCTTGGCTGCGACGTCGATCCGCTGGTTCCATCATAGTCCTCATTTTGTTCACAATAAGACTGGCCAACAGACGCTTCCCGCTGTGTTTGAGGTACAGCCCATGTTGTGTGAAACGTGATCTTGAGATCTTGTGTATATCTTCCACTTTGACACCCTTGTTGTGACAATACAGCTCGTGAGTGAATCCGTTCACCAATCCTACATTGTCATGTATTGGACTCCTGGGGTGAAGGTCGTATCTAGGTGTAAGGGGTACTACTAGGACTTTGGAGTTCTTTTTACAAGTCTGAAGCAGTTCCTCCATATGATTATAAATTAAGTCCTCTCTCCCTTTGTCAACGTCATTTGTTCCCACCATAATAACGTAGCAGTGGTCTCGGGGAGGCAAGGAGACAGGTTCCATGTTAAGTACACCGGCTCCAGGTTTACAAACACCGCTTACTACAGTTCCAGCACTTACTTTGTCACAATTATATTTGCCAGGTTCCAAACGTGACTATCACCAACAACCGTAACGCTATTGATATGCACGGTGTCATTCATTTTTGCAGTAGGAATTTTGTTTGGGTTTTGTTTGATATTTGTCTTGGTCAGGCTGAGTTGTGAATTAGGTTTGTTTCTCTTCTTCCCCTTCTTTTTACATATAGTGACGAATTCTTGCTCTTCTTCGTTGTTACAGCCACTTTCCTCCGACAGTGCATCAAACATGTTACTCGTTTCAGTCAGAGGAGACGGCAAACTAGTAGGTAGCGATATATACGATGTATTGTTATTTACATTTTTATGTGGGTTATTTCTGCCTCCAGGCATCTTGTACTTTCAATCATGTTATATGTCTCTTCCTTCAATATAAAACATGATTGGCATTTAATGTATGTTTGTTCTTCAGTCTGAACCGCCTTGCTACTCACAGTACGTGACTTATCGGTATTTTTTGAGGAGTGGGTCATTTTTGCTTGTGGGGCCAAGAAGACATTCTCCGTATACTCTAAGAGGCGCTGATCCGATTCTATCGAATGGTCATGGACGATCTTCAGTTCAGCCCGGAGCTCAACTAATTCTTTTTTTAGAGCGATTTTTTCCAGAAGAAGGTCTGCAGTCGACTGAATTGTACAATGCAATGAATCATTTTTGTCTGCAGTTTTGTTGAGTATAGGCGCACTCGTGGGTGGAGAGATAACAGACACAGATACTGGAGTAGTTGCGGAAGAGGATTGCTTTTGGGGAGGTGGCGTGGGAGTCAAAGCCCTCGTCGTCACCAGGTATTGTCCATTGTGGACCTCATTAGAAAAAAATATGGCATTTTTATCTTGGTTGGTTCTGATTGTTGCTTTACAGCTCTTCCCCAGACAGTGCCATACAATATCTTCACTTTTCAGTGGGTCAGATTCCCTATATTTATAATTGTTATATACAATACATTCTTTGCCAATTTTTGAGACTTCCAGTACAAAAGACATTGTTATCTTCTGTTTGATTTAAAAGTGGTTTCCACCGTGTCAAATTAGTTGATTGTAAATGAAGGACAATTATTAAAATAAAATATAACAGTCAATTTCCAAGACGCAAAAAGAATTGTAGTCAAATGGAATTGGTCTCCTGGGTTTCGTAGGCTGTTACTGGTATTCGTAGCTAAGCTCCAATGCTCGTTTGAAAAGATGATAGCAGAAACGACCGCTGTATGTGCTAACTGGGGCATACAGCCTCATTCTTTACAAACAAAACTTGAGAAAAAACACTTCGATAAACTCTTAGAGGATCAACGTCTCACTGACTAGAAGGAACGGTCTAAGGTGTCTGAATTTTTTTTCCGAATGTTGACAATCTCTGTTTCCAGATTGATTCGAAGTTTGGAGGGATGAAGGCATTAATAGACACATACAGAGTGATCCAGCCAACTTTTATGGCATCATGCCGAACTAGAAAATGAAGCAACCAAGTTCAAGGAAATTTTTGAGAGGATGTTTCGCCTTTGTTCTGCTCTTAGATTGTGTCTGTTAGAAAACCCTTTAAATTCAAAATAGCAAAGCTATCACATGTAAGGGATCTTGCCAATCAGTTCTTTATCGGATAAAACACACTGGAAAGAGCCTACCTTGATGTGTGTACTGTCTGTGTTGTGTACATCACCCTTCCTGTTGTGGTTGCTAAAGTTGAGAGATTCTTCTCCAAGCTCAAGTTAATAAAAACTTATTTGAGAAGTTCAGTGAGTAAAGAACGACTAAATGGCTCCTTTTGTCAATAGAAAATGAAGTGAAAAGAATAATCAACCTTAGTAAAAATTATCGATACCTTCAGTGAAATGGAGATCAAGAAGAAGTTTTGGTTTTGAAGTAGCTATGTACTATCGGCGCAGAAATTATGTGCACTCGAGTTTAAAGGTTGTTTACTAAAAACCTAAAATGACTGTGAAATATCCAACCACACCAATATTTTCCTCGTCTAGTTGTACGTTATCTCATATACATTTTAAAATGTTACCGTAAGTTTGAATAATTTTTGTCCTAGTCGGAACAAAAAGTACTGACATTTTAACACGTTTTCACTGTGCATCAACTTGTATTACTCAAAAACCCATTTGTGCATCGCATTTATATTTCAACAAGTGATTTACGTAAACTGTTTCTATAAGTTGACTAAATTTCAGGATTTTAACTAAAAAAGTCTATCAATTTCCGAAACAACGTTTTCTCGGCTTCTAGACACTTCTAGACATCGTGAGCCGCCCATCACTACTGACATGCAGACGTTGGCTACCGCTGCCCGCTGCTGATTGGAGAGTGGAGTATCGCTGCCTTCTTTTTGCATCGAAAGCGTTTGTTATTGAAAATATTAAGTGCAATAATTTTGTTTAAACTATCAGTTGTTGTGTATATAATAGCTTAGACACAGATTTATAATTTAAATATTAATTTAATTAGAACAGCTGTGTATCTTTAAAGATATTAAATTTAATATAGTTCACAAACTTATTCACAAGTATGTATTTCCTAATATACAATTAAATTACGGATTGCTTAAAACAAAAACTTAAACGGAAATTATTTACTAACATAATCTACATTCTGTAAATTCCCCTAGTGTTTTATTATTTGGTATTCCATATGATTTTAATTTTCTTATTATAGAACACTGCCATGCTATCTAGCGGAGAGATGCTGCAGCTCTGCTTCACGACCACTAACAAGCACTTCTCATTTTTCTCAAGAGTAAGCTTCACGACTGTGTATCTCTGTAATCATCCCCACTGTAAGCTACGTATATGGATGGGTGGGTGGATCATCACCACTGTAGGAGGATTAGACTGAGGTGTACTGGTGTAATCGCAGTCTAACAACATATTAGCTTTACATATAATACTATTTACAAATATATATAATATGGTATTCGATCGATAGGAATATTTGTGCTAGTAATTTGGTTGGTTAGTAAGGTCTGCTCCAACACTACTTCTGGTTTTTAAACTGCATTACTGATTGGAACAATTAATTAGTCTGGGTCCGTGGTCTGTGACAACTAGTCATAGTCGAGGAGTGAAAAGGGTACTTTTTTTTATGAAAACCGTCTTCTACAGACTAATCAGCTTATAATTATTATTGTAATATTTGTAAGTAATACGGTTACTAGCAATGCCACCACGCGCCCAGACTAATTGTTTAATCAGTACAGGAGGTGAGGATGATTGAAGTCAGTGAATCAAAAGGTCCTCTTGAAAGCCTCACCAACAACAGTGAGGAGTTCTGAACGATAAAGTCGAGGGCTTCAGCGGTAACAAGGTTCGGAGATGCCAGTAAAGACTGGGCTGGAAGAGTTTGAGATTGGCCGAAGTAAACAACTCAGGTTAAGTGGGATGTCGCTGAAAGGAGGTGGTTGGGCAATGGGTAAAAAGCCCTCTATGCGGCCAATATATGAATTTGATATTGGTGCTAGGAAGATCAGTTCGATAGTGAGGGCAGTGGCGTTGCCCCGTGTAGTATCTGAAGCAGTTATACGAGGCGCAGTAGGGTTTGAAAACGCTGCTGGCCTCCGTGCAAACACGGACCAGTTCCATCTTGGGGGCACCGTAGACGTGGCAGAGGGGAGTAAGGAGCCCGTCTCTGGCCGTAGAGATGGCTTACTAAGAACACAGCCAAGTCAAACCTGTATGTCTTACGAAGAACACACAGGCCTTACGGGGCAGCCGTTACACAACTCGCAGTTTGCCAACAGCCTAACGAGTTCAGTAGGAACACCTCCCTGGCTGACGATGTGGGTGAGAGCGGGGCATGGGTAGGCAGTGGACTAGGAGGTAACGCGTCCAGTGACAGAAAATCTTGATAGATCATATCGTGTTTGCGCTTTCTAAAATCAGGCACCGTAGAGCTTGAAGAAGATTTAATCAGGAAGGGTAGAGAGTCTTTCGCATTCAATGCAGGATGGTGAGAATCAGTGGAAACTATGGGTAGAACATCTTCTTTAACACTCCTAGAAGACAAGGAAGAAAATATAAGGTTAGACAATGCTGTTAAACTGAGAAACACGGAGGCCATATTGTGTAAAGCACTCAAAGATGGGTTAGAGCGAGCAGAAGCATTAATCATTTCATTTTATGCCTCGTATGTTAAAGTAACCAGTCAAGATCAATTCCGGATTATTAGGCGTGAAGATTGTAACCTCCTCAACAGTAGAGAAATAATCAGAGTATATTTCCTTGGGCATTTAAAATTTAAGAGTATATTTCTTCAGTTCTTCACTTAAACCCACTAAGATCTTTCGCTCATTTGGCGTCATCATTGAAGTAATAAACACCTGAAAACGATGGACCAGTGTTTGTAATTATCACATCAACATTCTTTAACGTTTTGACAGCAGCATCTCAATTACCTATTGAAAATAAGCTTCAAAGGACGAGGACTAGGTCAGATCTCTCATCTAACCGGGAAAATGTTCTCATGTCAGCTAACATGAGGCTTTCCAGAAAGAATAGTTCTTAGTTTTGATTCATTATGTCTTTTCTTCCCGGAAATAACGAGCGAGTGTGGCATATTTAGAGCCTGAAACCTTCATGCAGGAAGAATAAAACAATCTATCCAAGATATGTTTACACTGGAGTCCCTTATCACCATCAACTACGGCTTTCATGCAGATAATACATACTTCTTCTAGGTTATAAAAGATATTATGACCAGTTATGAATTGAGTACCAAATGGTGGATAGAATCAACATCTCTTAAAAACAGTAAACCCCCACATTTAAATACTTTCTTTTAAAAAGCGTTTATAACTGAATAATTAAGATTTTTTTTAATTACGTGTTAAAATTTTTCAGACTTAAGATAGGATACAAATTTGATATGTGTATTGTCACTGAAAATTCATAAACTGTTTAGACAAAAGGGTAATGCTTTATTTGTTTTTTCATAACAGTTCAGGAAGCAAGGAAGAGTCAATAAAATTTAAAGGACAAGACTAAAGGAATGTTGTAAATAACTGAAATATATAATAATATACAAATAAAAAAAGTATATAAGATGAATTAATTTTCCTGAAATCATATATAATATCTGGTAGAGTATTCCAGTATCACTAAGCCCCTGTAGACTATTCGTTATCACTCAGTAAATAATTTGATTTTAACGTTGTATTATCTAAATTATTACGTCACTTTTTTTGCAGTAAACGAAACGAGATAAGGAGTTTATCAAACGATTGCGTAATGTAGTTGTTCTGATTATAAGTCCGAAACTTACACTTAGTGTTAAATATATAATTGTGACTTTATCCACATCCAGAAAAGGAAATA
>JAQJVL010007038.1:0-25819 GCA_035578905.1 Stictocephala bisonia | reverse complement strand
ACCCCTGTAGTGTTGGTCTGATTTTCAGCTAACTGATAAGTCTGACACTCAGTTCTCTTTCTCTTCTAAGTATAGCGCCTCTTCAACATCTACTAATGATAGTAATTCTCAACTAACCCCGCCAACATTTGCGACATCGGAAAAATCGTCAACTCCTTCCCCTAACATTATCTTAGGTAGTCTCCCACTACCTCACAATAACTCCTATCCCTGTAAAATACAATTGTATAGAAAAGGAAAATGAGCATTATCGGCAGTGAATCAGAGAAATTCTTTATACCAATGAATGCCAAGTTAATTAGGTTATAAAATTGGACCAAGAAATACTCAGCCTGAAGTCACTTAAAATTAATTTTACCATTTCATAAGTTCAAACTAATTTCTGTAATGTAGAGCATAAATCAACTAAGCATCAATCCACACAGACAGACATGAGTGCAAGATGCTTCACTACAGATGTTGCGGAGAGTTCCGGTAATCATTTATCTGTAATCCTCTATCTGCCCAGTCCTTCTCCGTCTCTGGACACCATGAAATATACATACAACTGTGCTAATTACTCGACTACTTTAATATACTACAGTGACTGTTCCAGTTCAGTAACATTTATCTCTGACAACAGTTTTTCTCTGTTACCTAATACCACAGCAAAATAAAGATAATCTGCTGACTGACGATGTGGTATAGTCAGGTATTGAGTCCTTCCATTCAAGTTGTATCCTCTCTATCCACCCTGAGGTCTGTCTGCAAGTCAGGCTGGCTGAAGATGGAGTGGTAGAGTCTTTTCTCTCACAGATTAATCTAATCATTGATCCAGTTTCTAACGCCAAATCTGATTTTACAACAAATTACAACTCTGAGGGTACTAATTGGAGCCTTGTGATTGTCAATGTTGAGAATCGGGAGTACATATTATGACTCAAAGCCAGGCTTAAATGAGGTTGTAGTAATTATACAAAAATTAAACATAGCACTTAAGTTCAAAAAGTTTAAGTTTAGAGCTGGCAAATGTGAAAGGCAGAGAGTTAGCTTAAGTTGTGGTATACATGTTATAATTAAAAAATTCCAGAGCTCAAGCACGTTTATTGCTGAAGGTTGATTTTACAACGCCAAGTATAAATCAGGCAAATCAGTTTAAAAATTTATTTATTTACGGCAATACACTTTTTTACAATAGTTATGACATTAAATGGCTGGTTATAAGATAATGTTTCTCGTACTTAAGATAAACAAAGACGACAAAAAAAATATCTTATAGTTCTTCATATAACGCATCAAGTTAAATATCAGAGTGAAACAATAATCACAGGTTAATTTTTCAGAACACGCTTTTTCAAGAAGACACACAATCTCTCAGTGTTAAATCCATGTTTACTAAATACTTACTCTGCACAGAGCATACACACAAACATAAAAATATTATATTTTATGAAAAAAATTCAAGTACGCACACACACACAGATTATCAAAAGTCATGTAACCGCAGAAACGCCCTTCTTGAAGATGGCAAACAAGTCGAAGAAATTCACAGTAGGGTAGATATCATTGCCAGTCCTCATCAGCCTAGGAATTGTGCTGTGGTAGTGGTAGTTCGCTGGATGGTAATGCTTGCTGAAGAGCTGGTGGCATCTGGTTCTGTGAGGAACATGTAGGTCGATCTTTTGAAGTATTTCAGGACAGTCGATGAGGCTATTCAGTAATTTAAATAGGAAGGTCATGTCCATCCGTGTTCTCTGGAATGCAAGGGTAAGTAGCTGAAGACTGAGCTGAATTTCATGTACATCTATATCCCTGTACTGGAAGCCATGTTTGACGCCGACCATCCTAAGGAAACGTCTCTGCACTGACTCCAACACCGAAGCCTGTCTAACCTGGTAGTGAGACCAGACCACCGCGGAGAACTCCAAGACAGGCCGAACAAGTGAAACATAAAGAGCCTTAAATGATGGGATGGAGAAATTCTGTCGACAGGTGCGACTGACAAGCCCAAGGGTTCTTGCAGATTTACTGGCAATGCTGGAGATGTGTTCATTAAAGTCCAGATTAGTAGTTAAGAGGACACCAAGATAACGGATGCTAACGGCCCTTTGAAGAACAACACCATGCAGCATGTAATCAAAATGCCAAGTATGTTTTGATCTGGTATAAGAGATCACCACACATTTGTCTGTATTCAAATCCATAGCGTTTTCACGACACCAGTCCTGTATCCTCTCCAAGTCCCTCTGCAGTTCAGTTTGTTGACCGGAAGAAGAGATTTCTCTAAATATCTTGACATCATCTGCGAAGACCAAGTATGGACTGTCTAGTAAACTCCCGATGTCATTTATGAATAGGCAGAACAGGAAGGGTCCTAGGGTCCTAAGTGACTACCATGAGGAACCCCAGAAGTCGAGTGAACAGGCCTTGAGAGTACAGAGGCAAACCTCACATACAACAAACGTCCAACCAGGTAGCTCCAAAACCAAGCAAGTAAAGAACCCGTGACACCCAATGCCTAAATTTTTCTTATCAGGTGAAAGTGGGAGACTCTGTCAAAAGCTTTACAGAAATCTAGATATAAGCAGTCAATTTGGTTTCCATTTAATAAGGCAGTGAGTATTCTGTTCGTAAACACCACCAAATTTGTTGTAGTCGACCTTCCCTGTTGAAAACCATGCTGTTGCGGAATTATTGCACTCTTGAAAGTTAGGCGACTTAGCACAAGCTTTTCAAAAAGTTTCGCAAGTGTAGGTTGGATTACTATTGGTCTATAATTTCTCACATTTTTATAATGTATAAAAATACATTGAAAAGCCCGTGGCGTCTAAATCCTATAAAATATTGAATAAGACTGACAATGGTATTTTAAGTAGTAATAGATTTGACATTCTTAGAACTCACGTAGCTGCCCCATCTTCCGTAAATAATGATAAAGAAGTACATAAAAGACTGAACAAACATGTTAGTCATACAAATAGAAAGAGCCTCCCTGCAGCAGCAAAATGTAGTATATAACGAAAGTAGGTTTTGTCCTACTGTATGTAAAGAAATGAACCAATTAAAAACATTTAATAATACATTTAAAAATAAAAATGTCCATAAATAAAACGAACTAAATAAACCAAAACTAAAACATTATGTAAAAATCATAGCAATGGTAGAAAGAATATGTAATGAATCAACGTCTCTCTTCACGCCGGCTTCCTGAAATAAGAATTATATCTGATAGCCACGGACAAGATATTTCCTTACATTTGTGTAGGCTTTGTGATTTGTTTCTTTTAACACGTTCCCTGCGGATGACGCCGCGTGGCGTCATAGCAGAGGTTTGAGGAATGCAGGTGACTCCTAGTGACGTCATTCGCGCGCATCTATTCCCCCTCCATTTTTGCAAGTAAAAGATTGTCGAAACCCGTTTTGACTGATTGTATCTTGTGTGTCATAAGTTTAGTTGTACGTGAGTGATAATCGTTATAGATTTTAGAGTTTTAAGTTATTTTAAAATGAGTGATAAAAATCCTAGTTGTTCACGTGAGTTTGAATCACTTACTGTAAGTGAAATAGATCGTCTTCATGATTGTGATTCCGATATTGAAGACTATAGCAGTGGTGTAAGGTATAGTTTGAGTCAAGTTAGTGATAGCGATAGTGACTTAGGAGATATTACTGTATCAGCAAATATTTCTCAAACTAACTCAGATAGTGATTCTCATACCCATACTCAAAACATAAATATAGTTCCTTTACTCCCTTCTAGCCGTTTTTGGAGCGAAACACCTCTTATGAAAACATTTTTATTTTCATGTCCTACAGGACTACGTATACCGATACCAATAAATAATAACCCAATAGATTATTTTAATATAGTAGTAGATAATGTCTTCTTGGAATCAGTTGTAAGAGAAACCAATCTGTATGCAGAAGAAGTGTTTCTTTCAGAAACAACAACTGAAAAATCTCGCATCTGTCAATGGAAACCATTATGTCTAATGGAATTTAAAACATTCCTAGGGATTTTTTACATACTGGTATTGTGAAAATGCCATCATTGCAACATTACTGGCGTACTGACAAATTATTTCAAACATGTTTTAGTGAGTACATATCCCGTGATCGATTTCTACTGATCTTACGATGTCTCCATTTTGTAAACGGAGATGATACATCAATTGATCGTCTTCATAAAATTAGACCAGTTATAAATTATTTCAATAATAAGATGGAGAATATATACCTACCTGGAAAGGAATTGTCCCTAGATGAATCCATGCTATTATGGCGTGGTCGTCTTGTTTTTAGACAATTTATAAAAAACAAAAGGCATAAGTACGGTATCAAGTTATATATCCTTACTGAACCAAATGGCTTGATTCAAAAATGTTGTGTATATGCTGGAGCGATGGACCAGTTATCTGGATTAGGACATACTGAAAAAGTAGTTTTTCATTTGTTATCTGAGAGATCAGGAAAGGGTCACTCTGTGTACGTAGACAATTTTTATAACAGCGTTTCTCTGGCTAGTAATCTATTGAAAGAAAAAAACGTATATAACTGGTACTTTACGAGTGGATAGAAAAGAAAATCCATCCGAGGTAGTGAAAAAAACTTTAAATGGAAAGACGTACTAACAGTATTGTATATTTCAAACCAATATGAGAATGAAATGTCGATGGCTACAAACAAACGAGGCGCTGAGAATAAACCTCTACCAATTATTCGGTACAACTAATTTATGAGTGTGATAGATCGACAAGACCAACTTATGAGTTATTATCCCTGTGAGAGAAAAACCATAAGATGGTATAAGAAACTTTTTATTCATATATTACAAATGGGGCTTCTCAACGCCTATTTACTGTTTAATAAATACAATATTGGCAACAAAATGTCAATGTTGGATTTTATATTAAAAGTTATTGAAAGTCTCTTGACCCCACTAGAAAAACAGACACAACAACGCAGAGATACTGAGGCAGGGCATTTTCCAACTAAGGGCTCCCTTAGTGCAAATGGGCGTGTTCGAAGACGTCGCTGTGTGGTTTGTTATGCAAAAGGTATAAGAAAAGACACCACTTATCAATGTGAAGCCTGTTCAGAAGTACCAGCATTGTGCTTGGGAAAGTGCTTCCAAGACCACCATATGTAATATATTAACAAGAAGCAATGTAAATAGTGTACATATTAGAAAAACATCTATTTTTTTGTAAATATTATATTGAACTTTTTGCAAAACATACAACATTGGAAAATGAGAGGAACATCTATTGGTAAGTACGCACTTCCATTTCATAGTTATAAATAGTATAATAATAGCTCTATTGTACAAAATACCACTTGACGCCACTCGGAGTCATCCGCACACAACATTGATAATTGATGCTGTGTGCGGATGACGCCGAGTGGCGTAAATAAGTTTTTTTTTACAAAACCAATAAAAGTAGTGTTACCGTATAGTAAACTATCATTTTATGACTTTATATGATAACATTTTGTGTGTCAGCACTGGCCTACCCTAGCTGTTTGCCATTCGCAGTGAATGTGTCAAATGGACTTACCTTCAACTTAATTTCATTGATTAACTTTCTCTCTTATTTCAACTGTATCTTGAATGGTTGTGCTCTAACCTAATTTCAAATATCACCACTTCATATATTAATAAGACATGTAATATTTCTTGTTGTAAGAATACTTACAAATATATCTTAAAAATAAAGATGAAATTGCACACTTAAGAAATCTCTAAGTAATATGTATTCTTATCATAATGACTTATTTTAAGTTGACAAATAAATTAACATGTTTCATATTATTATGTTATTTTTCACATTTAACATGTGTTTTATAGTAGTTCTAAATTTAATAAAGATATATGTTTATTTAAATGTAATTAAAAACATATTATATATTTATGTATAATTTTAATGTGTACAATTAAAAAACAAAACTTGTCAACAACAATTGATAGTAAATCCAATAATATTAAGTTTTTTCAGCAGAGGTAAAAAAGTGATCAATTGAGACGTTTCAGTTACTCTCATAGGAAAATTCACTGGCATAAGTAGTTTAAGCCGCCATTTTACAACCAAGAGTAAATTTGGTGATCTGTAAAGTCCACCTATTGTAAATTTAAAATTTCCAGTTTTATAATAAGAAATGCAAAACTGAAAAACTTTTTTCTAGAAAAATTTACTTGAGGTATTGTGGTTTCTTTAAAATCTATTTATCTTTACTTAACATCATCTCTCCTCCTTCATAATGAACATCTCTACAGTAAAAATCAATAAGATTAATCCTCCAATGTTGAGGTTGTCAATTTCCATTAGCCTCATTTTGTGCTCTGTTAGTACAATTCCAGCTTTAATTTCATCTATTTTTATTTGACGTGCATCAATTCAGTAGATCTATTAGTAGACCAGTTATTATCTGTTGTCTCTCTACCAATCGTTGTTTGATGTGAAGAATAATGCTCGTTTGGTTTTGGACATTTCCCTGCTTGGCCACCATAGAGCACATTTATCGGTAAACGTATACATGTATGTCATACAAAATGTACTGTATTAAGGATTCTTTATAATTATATTCTACATAATTAGAAAAATTAATTCAAAGAATGTAACCAATAACTATGAATAAATCATAATGTGTAGAAAAAAGAAGACGGTCACTTAAGTTAAACTATTCAATTCTTACTGCACAAGACCTTCTAGTAATAATTGGCTTTCTTTTTATTATAATTAAAGCTGGTCTCACCACTGATCAAAAATGTAAACTAAATAATAAATTCTAATTATTTTTAAAAATAATTAGAATTTTTAACATTGAAATGTAACATTTTATATTGACACGTTACTAGCTCTTAAGAAGATTCAAATTGCGAAGAGCAAGGAAAGAAATGATAGACTTATTTGTACAAATTTTTATTGCCAACATGAGAAAGCAATATTTATAAATAAACAAAACAAAAACTCAACTAAATACACTGTTTCCTTCATGTAACTAAAAATTACAATCGAACAATGGTTTTAAAAAATTAAAAAGACAAAGACATAATAGACTGCAACATGTTTCAGGTCACTTACTATGTTTTATTTATTTTAGTAATCGATTAAGGGTGCCATTTCCCTTTGTGGCAAAACATTGGTTTTTATTTCAATGATTTGGTCCATAATAATGATTGTATTATGATCATTTGATCATATGTCAAAGTGTCATATTCTATTCTAACGGACCAATCAAGTTGGGTTAATAAAAAATTTAGCATTTTAATTTTTTTCACAATTAAATATATGAAATATTAAATGTCTTTCTTGACTATTTTACATTGGAATAATTTTAATATCAACTTATAGTCCACTAGAATGGGCCTAATCACACACCGTTCACTATGACTCATTACAATAATAAATACGAACCGTGCCCTTGAAATAGAAAAGCATGTTTTGGCCTGCTGACGTAAGATTGTATTGCTACTAAAGGTTCTCTGTGGCTGTCGACTTGGCGGTTTGGGAACAGCCGCTTTTAACAGGAAATATTATCATTCAGTAGTTGGAGATTCGAACAACATACAACGTAGGTATGTTTCATTCATACAATGATGTAAATGATATAAGGTACTAGATAAATGTCACAAGACCTAAGCTGAATTAAACATATGATAACTCTTGTGATGAGAATGATAGGAACTAATAACATATGGCCTTTTCCTTTACACTAAGGATCTCCAAAACAAATTATTCTTATACAGCATGTGCTTAAGTGAAAATATGACTATAAACAATTTTATATATCTTAATGTTACTAACTAAGGTCGACTGTTGCTCAGAAAAATAGCTCATTAGCCAGATGCAGCTAAGAGACCTATAGCTTTACGTGGAATCCGAACCATGTAGTGTTGGTCTGATTTTCAGCTAACTGATAAGTCTGACACTCAGTTCTCTTTCTGTCGGTATTAAGAGGACTGAGTATAGAACCTTTCGCTGACAACCTCCTCAACACTTTGTCCCCAAGTAGCTGAGATACAGCACAGTGCCGACATTTCAATGTATTTATTTATATGTACATTTATACAATATTTATTAAATATTTTAAAGTTTAGGGTTTACCTGAGCTTCTCTTTAATAGGTTGTTTGTTGTAGGTGAAGCTTATTTGTGTTTGTTGTAGGTGTAGGTGAGGCGATAAAGAACCATAATTTGGTCTACTGAAAGGAAGAGAACTCATTACGAAAGAATGAAAACCAAAAGATCTACTATTTGAGCCATCCGTCACGTACAGTATTGTTGATCCACCCACCCACCCATACACTGGTATTGACCAGCCCGCCCACCTATACACATACAGTGGTATTGACCCGCCTGCCTACCCATACACGTACAGTGGTATTAACCCGCCTGCCCACCTATACACGTACAGTGGTATTGACCCGCCCTTCCACCCACACGTACAATGGTATTGACCCACCCGCCCACCCATACACGTACAGTGGTATTGACATACATTTGACCTTAATGAAGATAAGATGTCGTAATTACTGAGTTTACCACATTCAGCTAAGTCATCGTCAAAGGTGACTAAGTCTTTAAACTCTGCTTCCTGGTACTCACTGCTCGAAGACTTCTATTAGAGGCTGTTCAAAATCAATCTCATCTTGAGCAATACCCCTAGAGCCAGTCTTTTAAAAAAATTTCAAATTATTCTTTGAGTGACTTCATTTCATACTTTTATGTTCATCCACATAGCATATAGGTCATTGATAGTAGTCAGAGTGTGGAATACATTCTTATTAAAGGTGTTCGTCCGGACAGCTTCGGCGCTTGATGGAGTATAGTTCAATGTTTCACTGTCACTGTCGCTACGAGTAGAAAATGCCTTGCTGGGAGCGTAACAGCACTCTTGCTGCATGTTCGGAGCACAATCGGGAATAACCCCCTAATTTATTGTTAACTTTAACAATAGAGATTATGTTTATTATTAATCTACTTTTTCAGACGAAGATAATTCTACAAATTTCAACTTGAAATTCTTACAAACATCATTTATAAAATAATAATTTGTTACACTTTAAAAAAAATATTCTTTTTATTATTTAGCTTTAATTTACTAACACATAATAAGGTTAACGTACCTTTGTCGTCTTCAGCTACAAAATCTTATTTATTGGATTTTGTAGCTGAAGACGACAAAGGTACGTTAACCTTATTATTTGTTATATATATATCAGCTCAGGAGGCTTTAGCAATGAATAAATTTAATTTACTCTAGATTGGTTAGTACCATTTGTCCACTATATTCTCAAAATTTTTTTAAAATGTAGCGCACGGTTTGCTAATGAGTTAGGAACCAAGAAAGGCCAAATTAGTCACTTTATGTAGCCATATATCCATTACAAAATTTTATTGAATATTTTCCTTCAACACACTTATTACTTGTAACAAGACAAACAATTTTATTCAAAAAAATGTCAAAAATTATTTTCGATCAAACACCTTAATATGCTGACAACTGTTGCCTTCCCTAATAGCTAGAAAGAGAGTATTGTGATCCTGTGATTCCACTGCCCAAGTACCAAAATCCCACACTTGCCACTTTCGTCCAATATCAATTTTATCTGCTTATACAACAATTTTGGGAAGCAATGTAGCTGAACAGTTGGCATCATTCCTTGAGCGGAGGACTGCACATTCTATGGAGGTGGTGTATGATTTGATTACAGTGGGGTTTTTATCATAAATCTTGCTTGTACTATGTCAATTGGACCCTTTGTTATTGGTTTTTAGTGTCGTTAACATTTGTGGTTTACTTCTACCAGTTGTAAACAGTTACATTTATTGCAAGTGAGTTTATTTAAGACCTTTTTACAGCTGAACAAACTAACCTAATAGTAATGCAGATAAGTTAGTTTGTTTAAATACAAGCAGAACCATTCCACACTGCTCAGACTCACAGTTCCGCGAGTCAGGTCACTACTCAGCGCATCACTGTCCAGTGACCTGATGCTATCTAACGGCCTTGACCCTGTATATTGAAGTTCCTTATCATCAATAATGCAATGTCTTGAATGAAAACCACTGATTCTTGCGAAGTTTATCGAATGTGGACTTTAATTTAGATCAATAAATCTGTTTATAAAAGCAAATTTGGTTCATTAATGGCAATGAGCAAAGGAAGCCCTAAGTCTATAATCTTTTAAATAACTAAGGGCAATATGGGAACTAATTATAAACATTTTAAATATTGGAAACATAGGACTCTTGTTAGTGATAAACTGAGTTTCAGGTGCATGGAAAAACAGTCTTCACTGAAGACCTGTGGCAATATGTAGGCCGTTAAGATATGTCTGTTATCCACAATCATCCTGCTCCTGCTGACAATTCTCTTGTATCAACAAACTCTGAGTTTATTGTTAACCTTGACTTAGCTAAGTATAGCGCCTCTTCAACATCTACTAATGATAGTAATTCTCAACTAACCCCGCCAACATTTGCGACATCGGAAAAATCGTCAACTCCTTCCCCTAACATTATCTTAGGTAGTCTCCCACTACCTCACAATAACTCCTATCCCTGTAAAATACAATTGTATAGAAAAGGAAAATGAGCATTATCGGCAGTGAATCAGAGAAATTCTTTATACCAATGAATGCCAAGTTAATTAGGTTATAAAATTGGACCAAGAAATACTCAGCCTGAAGTCACTTAAAATTAATTTTACCATTTCATAAGTTCAAACTAATTTCTGTAATGTAGAGCATAAATCAACTAAGCATCAATCCACACAGACAGACATGAGTGCAAGATGCTTCACTACAGATGTTGCGGAGAGTTCCGGTAATCATTTATCTGTAATCCTCTATCTGCCCAGTCCTTCTCCGTCTCTGGACACCATGAAATATACATACAACTGTGCTAATTACTCGACTACTTTAATATACTACAGTGACTGTTCCAGTTCAGTAACATTTATCTCTGACAACAGTTTTTCTCTGTTACCTAATACCACAGCAAAATAAAGATAATCTGCTGACTGACGATGTGGTATAGTCAGGTATTGAGTCCTTCCATTCAAGTTGTATCCTCTCTATCCACCCTGAGGTCTGTCTGCAAGTCAGGCTGGCTGAAGATGGAGTGGTAGAGTCTTTTCTCTCACAGATTAATCTAATCATTGATCCAGTTTCTAACGCCAAATCTGATTTTACAACAAATTACAACTCTGAGGGTACTAATTGGAGCCTTGTGATTGTCAATGTTGAGAATCGGGAGTACATATTATGACTCAAAGCCAGGCTTAAATGAGGTTGTAGTAATTATACAAAAATTAAACATAGCACTTAAGTTCAAAAAGTTTAAGTTTAGAGCTGGCAAATGTGAAAGGCAGAGAGTTAGCTTAAGTTGTGGTATACATGTTATAATTAAAAAATTCCAGAGCTCAAGCACGTTTATTGCTGAAGGTTGATTTTACAACGCCAAGTATAAATCAGGCAAATCAGTTTAAAAATTTATTTATTTACGGCAATACACTTTTTTACAATAGTTATGACATTAAATGGCTGGTTATAAGATAATGTTTCTCGTACTTAAGATAAACAAAGACGACAAAAAAAATATCTTATAGTTCTTCATATAACGCATCAAGTTAAATATCAGAGTGAAACAATAATCACAGGTTAATTTTTCAGAACACGCTTTTTCAAGAAGACACACAATCTCTCAGTGTTAAATCCATGTTTACTAAATACTTACTCTGCACAGAGCATACACACACAAACATAAAAATATTATATTTTATGAAAAAAAATCAAGTATGCACACACACACAGATTATCAAAAGTCATGTAACCGCAGAAACGCCCTTCTTGAAGATGGCAAACAAGTCGAAGAAATTCACAGTAGGGTAGATATCATTGCCAGTCCTCATCAGCCTAGGAATTGTGCTGTGGTAGTGGTAGTTCGCTGGATGGTAATGCTTGCTGAAGAGCTGGTGGCATCTGGTTCTGTGAGGAACATGTAGGTCAATCTTTTGAAGTATTTCAGGACAGTCGATGAGGCTATTCAGTAATTTAAATAGGAAGGTCATGTCCATCCGTGTTCTCTGGAATGCAAGGGTAAGTAGCTGAAGACTGAGCTGAATTTCATGTACATCTATATCCCTGTACTGGAAGCCATGTTTGACGCCGACCATCCTAAGGAAACGTCTCTGCACTGACTCCAACACCGAAGCCTGTCTAACCTGGTAGTGAGACCAGACCACCGCGGAGAACTCCAAGACAGGCCGAACAAGTGAAACATAAAGAGCCTTAAATGATGGGATGGAGAAATTCTGTCGACAGGTGCGACTGACAAGCCCAAGGGTTCTTGCAGATTTACTGGCAATGCTGGAGATGTGTTCATTAAAGTCCAGATTAGTAGTTAAGAGGACACCAAGATAACGGATGCTAACGGCCCTTTGAAGAACAACACCATGCAGCATGTAATCAAAATGCCAAGTATGTTTTGATCTGGTATAAGAGATCACCACACATTTGTCTGTATTCAAATCCATAGCGTTTTCACGACACCAGTCCTGTATCCTCTCCAAGTCCCTCTGCAGTTCAGTTTGTTGACCGGAAGAAGAGATTTCTCTAAATATCTTGACATCATCTGCGAAGACCAAGTATGGACTGTCTAGTAAACTCCCGATGTCATTTATGAATAGGCAGAACAGGAAGGGTCCTAGGGTCCTAAGTGACTACCATGAGGAACCCCAGAAGTCGAGTGAACAGGCCTTGAGAGTACAGAGGCAAACCTCACATACAACAAACGTCCAACCAGGTAGCTCCAAAACCAAGCAAGTAAAGAACCCGTGACACCCAATGCCTAAATTTTTCTTATCAGGTGAAAGTGGGAGACTCTGTCAAAAGCTTTACAGAAATCTAGATATAAGCAGTCAATTTGGTTTCCATTTAATAAGGCAGTGAGTATTCTGTTCGTAAACACCACCAAATTTGTTGTAGTCGACCTTCCCTGTTGAAAACCATGCTGTTGCGGAATTATTGCACTCTTGAAAGTTAGGCGACTTAGCACAAGCTTTTCAAAAAGTTTCGCAAGTGTAGGTTGGATTACTATTGGTCTATAATTTCTCACATTTTTATAATGTATAAAAATACATTGAAAAGCCCGTGGCGTCTAAATCCTATAAAATATTGAATAAGACTGACAATGGTATTTTAAGTAGTAATAGATTTGACATTCTTAGAACTCACGTAGCTGCCCCATCTTCCGTAAATAATGATAAAGAAGTACATAAAAGACTGAACAAACATGTTAGTCATACAAATAGAAAGAGCCTCCCTGCAGCAGCAAAATGTAGTATATAACGAAAGTAGGTTTTGTCCTACTGTATGTAAAGAAATGAACCAATTAAAAACATTTAATAATACATTTAAAAATAAAAATGTCCATAAATAAAACGAACTAAATAAACCAAAACTAAAACATTATGTAAAAATCATAGCAATGGTAGAAAGAATATGTAATGAATCAACGTCTCTCTTCACGCCGGCTTCCTGAAATAAGAATTATATCTGATAGCCACGGACAAGATATTTCCTTACATTTGTGTAGGCTTTGTGATTTGTTTCTTTTAACACGTTCCCTGCGGATGACGCCGCGTGGCGTCATAGCAGAGGTTTGAGGAATGCAGGTGACTCCTAGTGACGTCATTCGCGCGCATCTATTCCCCCTCCATTTTTGCAAGTAAAAGATTGTCGAAACCCGTTTTGACTGATTGTATCTTGTGTGTCATAAGTTTAGTTGTACGTGAGTGATAATCGTTATAGATTTTAGAGTTTTAAGTTATTTTAAAATGAGTGATAAAAATCCTAGTTGTTCACGTGAGTTTGAATCACTTACTGTAAGTGAAATAGATCGTCTTCATGATTGTGATTCCGATATTGAAGACTATAGCAGTGGTGTAAGGTATAGTTTGAGTCAAGTTAGTGATAGCGATAGTGACTTAGGAGATATTACTGTATCAGCAAATATTTCTCAAACTAACTCAGATAGTGATTCTCATACCCATACTCAAAACATAAATATAGTTCCTTTACTCCCTTCTAGCCGTTTTTGGAGCGAAACACCTCTTATGAAAACATTTTTATTTTCATGTCCTACAGGACTACGTATACCGATACCAATAAATAATAACCCAATAGATTATTTTAATATAGTAGTAGATAATGTCTTCTTGGAATCAGTTGTAAGAGAAACCAATCTGTATGCAGAAGAAGTGTTTCTTTCAGAAACAACAACTGAAAAATCTCGCATCTGTCAATGGAAACCATTATGTCTAATGGAATTTAAAACATTCCTAGGGATTTTTTACATACTGGTATTGTGAAAATGCCATCATTGCAACATTACTGGCGTACTGACAAATTATTTCAAACATGTTTTAGTGAGTACATATCCCGTGATCGATTTCTACTGATCTTACGATGTCTCCATTTTGTAAACGGAGATGATACATCAATTGATCGTCTTCATAAAATTAGACCAGTTATAAATTATTTCAATAATAAGATGGAGAATATATACCTACCTGGAAAGGAATTGTCCCTAGATGAATCCATGCTATTATGGCGTGGTCGTCTTGTTTTTAGACAATTTATAAAAAACAAAAGGCATAAGTACGGTATCAAGTTATATATCCTTACTGAACCAAATGGCTTGATTCAAAAATGTTGTGTATATGCTGGAGCGATGGACCAGTTATCTGGATTAGGACATACTGAAAAAGTAGTTTTTCATTTGTTATCTGAGAGATCAGGAAAGGGTCACTCTGTGTACGTAGACAATTTTTATAACAGCGTTTCTCTGGCTAGTAATCTATTGAAAGAAAAAAACGTATATAACTGGTACTTTACGAGTGGATAGAAAAGAAAATCCATCCGAGGTAGTGAAAAAAACTTTAAATGGAAAGACGTACTAACAGTATTGTATATTTCAAACCAATATGAGAATGAAATGTCGATGGCTACAAACAAACGAGGCGCTGAGAATAAACCTCTACCAATTATTCGGTACAACTAATTTATGAGTGTGATAGATCGACAAGACCAACTTATGAGTTATTATCCCTGTGAGAGAAAAACCATAAGATGGTATAAGAAACTTTTTATTCATATATTACAAATGGGGCTTCTCAACGCCTATTTACTGTTTAATAAATACAATATTGGCAACAAAATGTCAATGTTGGATTTTATATTAAAAGTTATTGAAAGTCTCTTGACCCCACTAGAAAAACAGACACAACAACGCAGAGATACTGAGGCAGGGCATTTTCCAACTAAGGGCTCCCTTAGTGCAAATGGGCGTGTTCGAAGACGTCGCTGTGTGGTTTGTTATGCAAAAGGTATAAGAAAAGACACCACTTATCAATGTGAAGCCTGTTCAGAAGTACCAGCATTGTGCTTGGGAAAGTGCTTCCAAGACCACCATATGTAATATATTAACAAGAAGCAATGTAAATAGTGTACATATTAGAAAAACATCTATTTTTTTGTAAATATTATATTGAACTTTTTGCAAAACATACAACATTGGAAAATGAGAGGAACATCTATTGGTAAGTACGCACTTCCATTTCATAGTTATAAATAGTATAATAATAGCTCTATTGTACAAAATACCACTTGACGGCACTCGGAGTCATCCGCACACAACATTGATAATTGATGCTGTGTGCGGATGACGCCGAGTGGCGTAAATAAGTTTTTTTTTACAAAACCAATAAAAGTAGTGTTACCGTATAGTAAACTATCATTTTATGACTTTATATGGATATATGATAACATTTTGTGTGTCAGCACTGGCCTACCCTAGCTGTTTGCCATTCGCAGTGAACGTGTCAAATGGACTTACCTTCAACTTAATTTCATTGATTAACTTTCTCTCGTATTTCAACTGTATCTTGAATGGTTGTGCTCTAACCTAATTTCAAATATCACCACTTCATATATTAATAAGACATGTAATATTTCTTGTTGTAAGAATACTTACAAATATATCTTAAAAATAAAGATGAAATTGCACACTTAAGAAATCTCTAAGTAATATGTATTCTTATCATAATGACTTATTTTAAGTTGACAAATAAATTAACATGTTTCATATTATTATGTTATTTTTCACATTTAACATGTGTTTTATAGTAGTTCTAAATTTAATAAAGATATATGTTTATTTAAATGTAATTAAAAACATATTATATATTTATGTATAATTTTAATGTGTACAATTAAAAAACAAAACTTGTCAACAACAATTGATAGTAAATCCAATAATATTAAGTTTTTTCAGCAGAGGTAAAAAAGTGATCAATTGAGACGTTTCAGTTACTCTCATAGGAAAATTCACTGGCATAAGTAGTTTAAGCCGCCATTTTACAACCAAGAGTAAATTTGGTGATCTGTAAAGTCCACCTATTGTAAATTTAAAATTTCCAGTTTTATAATAAGAAATGCAAAACTGAAAAACTTTTTTCTAGAAAAATTTACTTGAGGTATTGTGGTTTCTTTAAAATCTATTTATCTTTACTTAACATCATCTCTCCTCCTTCATAATGAACATCTCTACAGTAAAAATCAATAAGATTAATCCTCCAATGTTGAGGTTGTCAATTTCCATTAGCCTCATTTTGTGCTCTGTTAGTACAATTCCAGCTTTAATTTCATCTATTTTTATTTGACGTGCATCAATTCAGTAGATCTATTAGTAGACCAGTTATTATCTGTTGTCTCTCTACCAATCGTTGTTTGATGTGAAGAATAATGCTCGTTTGGTTTTGGACATTTCCCTGCTTGGCCACCATAGAGCACATTTATCGGTAAACGTATACATGTATGTCATACAAAATGTACTGTATTAAGGATTCTTTATAATTATATTCTACATAATTAGAAAAATTAATTCAAAGAATGTAACCAATAACTATGAATAAATCATAATGTGTAGAAAAAAGAAGACGGTCACTTAAGTTAAACTATTCAATTCTTACTGCACAAGACCTTCTAGTAATAATTGGCTTTCTTTTTATTATAATTAAAGCTGGTCTCACCACTGATCAAAAATGTAAACTAAATAATAAATTCTAATTATTTTTAAAAATAATTAGAATTTTTAACATTGAAATGTAACATTTTATATTGACACGTTACTAGCTCTTAAGAAGATTCAAATTGCGAAGAGCAAGGAAAGAAATGATAGACTTATTTGTACAAATTTTTATTGCCAACATGAGAAAGCAATATTTATAAATAAACAAAACAAAAACTCAACTAAATACACTGTTTCCTTCATGTAACTAAAAATTACAATCGAACAATGGTTTTAAAAAATTAAAAAGACAAAGACATAATAGACTGCAACATGTTTCAGGTCACTTACTATGTTTTATTTATTTTAGTAATCGATTAAGGGTGCCATTTCCCTTTGTGGCAAAACATTGGTTTTTATTTCAATGATTTGGTCCATAATAATGATTGTATTATGATCATTTGATCATATGTCAAAGTGTCATATTCTATTCTAACGGACCAATCAAGTTGGGTTAATAAAAAATTTAGCATTTTAATTTTTTTCACAATTAAATATATGAAATATTAAATGTCTTTCTTGACTATTTTACATTGGAATAATTTTAATATCAACTTATAGTCCACTAGAATGGGCCTAATCACACACCGTTCACTATGACTCATTACAATAATAAATACGAACCGTGCCCTTGAAATAGAAAAGCATGTTTTGGCCTGCTGACGTAAGATTGTATTGCTACTAAAGGTTCTCTGTGGCTGTCGACTTGGCGGTTTGGGAACAGCCGCTTTTAACAGGAAATATTATCATTCAGTAGTTGGAGATTCGAACAACATACAACGTAGGTATGTTTCATTCATACAATGATGTAAATGATATAAGGTACTAGATAAATGTCACAAGACCTAAGCTGAATTAAACATATGATAACTCTTGTGATGAGAATGATAGGAACTAATAACATATGGCCTTTTCCTTTACACTAAGGATCTCCAAAACAAATTATTCTTATACAGCATGTGCTTAAGTGAAAATATGACTATAAACAATTTTATATATCTTAATTTTATCAAAATGTAAATAGTAGTATGAGCACATATATTCTAGATACAGCTGAATTTGTTCTTGTTACGGTTTATTTTGTAAATTATTTTTGATGTGATATAGTTGAAAAAGTAAGATTGCAGTTTTTGGTAAATTACACATTATTAAAAAATACACTATTGTACTTGATGTGACAGAACGAGACAATTGTAAATAACTAACATAGTTTAGTTTTTGATGTCGATATAAATTAATCTAAAACTTTTCTAAAATAGTGTACAGACCAGGCCATGGTGCTAGGTGTGTAAATGTAGTGCAAGCGAAATAGTGGATATCCCACACCATACTTCTCCTACATCTATTTTGTACAGTCTGTTCAAAATCTAGCCTTAGGTACGAGTTATGTTGGCTATGTTTATATAGTTTGCTGTTTGGTGCTTGCGTGGATAATGTCGACATAGTTTACACAATGAATGTGATTTATATACATTGTGTTTCATCATTGGAGTTTTTTAATTCTTTATTGAGTTGGTTGATAATGAAAACTTGAGATTAAACGGTTGTTTTGTGTTATTGCAATTCAGTATGGTCCTAGTAATCTGAATATTTGTTTGCAAGGGCCTGTTCGGACTATCAAGGTTTGAGAAAACAATAATAATTATTCCATAAAATCATTATTTAATGGAATAATTACTTAACTATACAGCTTTATAAACATAATAACAAGCTAGACAAGTACAGAAATGAAAAAATCTAACTATTTACATAAGTAGCCTATTTGTTAAAAATGCTGACTTCAATTATGAGAAGATGTTTATATCTTTAAAAATCCTTTACATACAGCAAGTAAGAATCAAACAATTTATACTAGTCAAATTTTACATAATTATTAAAGTAATCTGTAATTTTAAAGTTGTCTGTTTACGTTTATTTGATATTCTGATGATTATTAGAACAACAGTAATGTCACTGTTACTATCCTTATCAGAATCTAACAAGTTGAGATGTGCAACGAAAAGAGCTGTTTGCAAGTGGCCGGGAGGGTAGTTTGGATTACCACGTGATTCGGACTACCACGACCCTACTGCACTTTAATTTAATACTTTAATAAATAATAGTGCTTCTTCTATATTGTGATTTTAAAATATTTTATTTGGCTACGTGCCACAAAAATGTTAACAATCATTAGGTAATAAAAACATATTTTTAGAAAAAACAATAACAGCTGTTTTTGTTTTATCCGAGATGTTGATTTATTAACATGAATGAATTATTAACATGAACTGTTGTTGGAGAGAAAAATCCGTTGATGCGCATGCTTGAACCAGACACCCAGCACAACGGTCCTGTCCGTAATACTTTTGATATGAAGTATTACAGTCCTGAAAATTTGATATCTATATATATATATATGACATGAGAAACTAATTTATTGGTTTACAACATGCCACATGTATGTTGGTCATTTTATGTTAGAAGAAAAAAAAATATCAATAATTACATGACAGATAAATATTCCACACAGAATATGTCTGATATAATACAGTATAAGTTTTCAACTTAAATTCATTATATATTAATAATGAAAGTAAAATAAAAAAATATACAAATCATAGCTACTAAGTAAAGTATTCCTTATTTATTTTCTTCAAAAAAACTCACAATTAAAAGTCCTATGTTTTGCATAAAATCATAACAGATATGGCACTAGTAAAAGACTAATTATTGGAAACTATAATTATTGCCTAAACATAACCAAACTATTACTCTAAGCTTAGCAAATGATTATAAAAACAGTTTTAATGAAAACTGAGGTTTATAGTTACTTATTCAATCCATGCAAAATTTATTTTCACACTTTCAGCAAAGAGGCTTAGAAGTACTCATAATTAGAAAAATACTCTGTAAATTCAGACTTCACAGATGAACAAATATTTTCAATTCTACATACTTAGACAATTTATATGTTCAACAACTGATATACATGTATATCATAATTTAGAATGAGAAAATTGTTTTAGTGAAACGCTGGCTGTTACTGCTGCAATGTCCCCTATCTTTGTAAAGTGGTGGTGTCGTAAATTTTTTGATTATTATGTTGTTGAGCCTTGGCTTATATAAATCAGATAAACTTTGTATAGTACTTGTTGTATTGGCATTCCAAATGGCCACACGCTACGTGAAGGAAGCTCGGTCTGCGGTCTCGCCTGGGAACTCTACCTTTAGCCCCTTTGTGGAACTCGGCCTGTGTTCCTCAAGTGGGAAAGGTAAGCAGAGCATCTCAGATCTGACAAAGGCACTGCTCTGATAATCAGCTGTCACTGGACCTGCTACCTGTTACCGGTCACTTGGTGACATCATTATCCACCATGTGGATATGACTTTTAGCACGTTCCTGTCACTGATTTCGATTTAACCCACCTTTCTCTCAAGTTGTCACTCACAGTCTGAAAAGATATTCAATAACCGAGCCTGTTTGTTACCCCGCCGCCATCAGCTGTGGACGAAGGTCACTCCACGGTGCTCACACATATTTGCCCGCAGGCAACCAGGGATGCTTCAACGCGCTCCCCATAGACTCATAAGTAATACCAAAATGTATGTATTTATATATCACATGTCAAATACACTCTCTTAAGTTGTGACTCTTAATTTTACTCTGATTCACCTCATCATCCTCAAGGACGACTACCACTCCTTCTGCCGACCATAGACTCCACGACATCCAGGAACTCTACTACGCCAGAAGAAGGTAACAGTATCACAACTCTAAATACCTAAACCCTACTCAAAGTCTAAAAACACCCTAACAATTTGGTCCTACAGGCCGCATATCATTTCCTACTTAAATAAATACAGTACAACCTCTTGTTAATAAACACACAGTCTCTACAATGAAGTCAAGGTGGCACGGGGTTCAGTTTTGCTCCATTTTGTTGAGATTTTCAATGCTCTTAGCAACTTGGCTGCAGATCCTGATCAAAATGTTAAGTAGCATCGGAGCTACTTGATTGACTAATGAAGGTGATTACATTGTGTACGGTTACAATCATTTTTTCATTATCATTTTATGATTGTGTACATAATCATTTTTCACTATCTAGATATCAAACTAGACGTACCTAGCTAATATAAATAATTTTAATAATTATAAATTATAATTTACAGTAAAACAATGTACAATGGATCATTTTATACCCCAAACCGTACAACAAACATTTTAGATAAAAAATGTATTGATTTATGAACTTTTTAATAGGTTTACACTTAGAAACTAGGTACAAATCAGACTAATGTCTTGGAAATAAATGATCTGAAACGTTTTTTATCTATCTTTGCAATTTCAGGCAAAATAACCTGATGCTATATGCATGAACTATAGATATTGCCAATGCACTGTAAGGGTTAAAACTCTTGTGTAGTTAATTTTAGTTAGTACATACGAATTAAATACACAGAAAATTACATTTTATATTTGTTAACACACTCTTTTTAATTATAAGGTTTTACATAGGATATGTACACAAACTATAATTATTAAAAACAAGAACACACAATATAACAAATGAAAATAAAAATAATATAATAACAAAGGACGGATCCCAAACAAAGCTAGAATATCAAGATAACCAATTGAAAAATATCTAGGGGATTCTTACACACGGATAACTTTATGAAGCTTGATTTCAGAATATCAAAGTTCATATTTTTTAAGAAAAAGCAATTTCTTTGGTAATATTTCATCTTTGGTAATATCTACGTGTTTTTGATAATAACTGCTATTTGGTACGGTACAAATTTACTTGTGGGTTCTCTGTACAAGGTGATGACCAAATGTCGAGAAATATCTTTTCCATTGATCAGATAAGGGGACAAGAGTCCTCCTGTTTGTAACGTAAGTAGACATTTCACAATAGTAATTACTATTTAAAATTAAGAATTTGATTAATCCTAAATTTACAATATTAGTAATAGCGTAGACAGATTACAATAATTCGTTATTATAAACTCCTAAATTAAAGTATCTTATTATTTAATCCTTGTATTATCTTTTGTACTAATTTGTTTAAATAATACATACTTATAGACAAGATTTTTACTTTTAGGAACATAACGGTCAGTTTAACAAAGGTAACATGTATTAGAGATCAATAAACTGTTGAAATAAAAATTAGCTTGAGATAAAATTTTATGGCTTCTTGAAATAAAATAAATGATAAACTTCAATGATAACTATTCCATTAATGATAAAATGGAAAACATAAATCTACATCAACACATAATTTTACGATTGCTTGACAGTATTATTAAAATAATTAATTAGATATATTATAAAACATGAAAGTTTTCAAGTCATGATTATAAAAACTAGCTATCCATAAAGATTAATCTAAAATTCAAAATTCATAAAAGAAAAATAAATAAAAAATGAAAATATTTTGATATACCCTGCAAAAACAAGTCATGATAGATTAGGAAACAAGACTAGTTACAACTTTGGGACGGTACTGCCTCGGGTTATCTTCAGAGTTATGGGCGGCCTGGGGAGCTGTTGTGTGAACTTTGACCTTGACTCTTCTACCAGCAATGTCAACATGGTAAATAGCCTCAGGGTCTGTGATGTAGTCTAAAGAAATTATGTCCTCATAGCGGTCAGTAGCGGCGATGGCACAGCGGATGAATCCCATGCAAATGAGCTTTTCTATGGTAAAGCCGTAACTACAACAAGACAAATAATTACGGAACGGATCAGTAAAAGATTGAATAGGAACAAATAGAATATAAAGAGAATATTTTTGTACTATGGGTCAGATTATACAGATATATTCTCAATAGGCAGCAAAGTCCCAATTTTTAAATTAAAGTCTTATTTCTAAATTAACACATTATGTATTGGTAAAAATTCAAACCTTATGTGCAGATATTATTGTAACTGATTTCAGATCTCAGACTATTATTAGACTATTTTCAAATCCGTTTCAGTAAATGGGACTTATTGAAATTGACCACTATAATAATTGCACTATGGTTGTATTGTGGTAATTTGTACACTAATCGGTTGGTCGTGCTTCTACTGAAAGTCTAAAGTAAAAGTAAGATAAAAGAACAATGACATGATATACATGTGTTTGTTTTGAAAGCTATACAAAGTTTCATTTTACTCACATAAAAAAAATTAAATAATAATTTAAAATTGAACTGTACAAATTTGACAAACACTTTTATTTTTCAATAATTTTTAAAATCGAACCAATAAGCTAAATTTAATTCACTAGCTTACGTAATATTGTAACTATTGACAAATTACCTTTTATGAGAAATTAAACAACACAGTAACGACACCACACAGGTCATAAACATTTGTCCTAAATTCATATAATCCTTTATAATCACTCTAAAATATTACAACATTATTTCAATGTGTAACGAGTGAATCTGAATCGTTAGGATTTTCAAATTTTGAGGGATAGTGCCAGTATTAATTCTTTTTACTGTGATATCCTCCTTGTCTGACTGTATAAAAATATTGTCAATGCACGAACGGTAATTCTTTATGATAAGCTCAATTAAAAGCTAACTATGACAGTGTTTCTCAGATGATTTTTATTTTTTTTTTAACACATAAAACTTCACTAGCCAGTTCACATGGGCCTACAGGCCTGTGCGTGAACTTTATTCAACGAGTTAAGTACCGACCGTTAGCTCAGCGGGGATTTAAACCTTGAACTTTGCCCTCCACCTTAGCCACTGAGACATGTTAGCTCATTTACTGTACTTTCTTTTTGACATCAAATCATCCATCTTAGCAACCTTCAGCATAAAAAATTAAACTTCTCTATTTATTTTCAAAATAAATATTTAAGCAAGTTCAAAAATGTGTAGAGCATACTTGTTCATTAAAAGCATATTTTTAATACAGCATATTCAAAAATAGGAAATTACCTACACGAAAACATTGCCTATTTATTAACTTATGTTTTTTTCCTTCATATAAACTATACCTTCTTAATCAAAGTACAAGCACAGTGTGGTATTATTCAGGAAGCACTGTTTGAAACCAGTTTTGTTTATTACTAAAATCCTCATATCAAATGTTAACTTACTGTTAATTTTCCTCTTGCCGCTATATTACTTTGTGATCATTACATTCATATCAATGTCTTGTTGTGACTACCTCCATTTTCAGCTGAATATTCAGTGAACATCTCAGTGTCCATAATTTTAACATAGTTTCTACGATGTCACTTTCTGACTGTGATTGTATTGTTAATTAAAAATTATCTGATACCAGTCTGATTCTCCTTAATTCAATGTTTCTGAAAACCTCATAATAAATCTAGCTTAGCATCAATGTTATTTAAAAATAAAAATAAACATGCCCACATTTTAAGGGAAATCTATTTTATATTTTATTTTGATAGGAAAATAAATAACAAACGGTAAGAAAACGTTTTTAACCCACACCTGTAGTTTCAAACATGTGCATATTTGTACATTAGAAAATAAATTTTATCTAGACAGCTGCTCACTCATATGAATACACAATTGGAGCTAAGTTCTTTTGTTTCCTTCTTCAAATGTTGTTTTAGATTATTTGTAATTTAATTAAATAAAAAAGAATAATTTGTAGTGTCTAATTCAGGAATAAGCATGGACACTTACTTTTTTTAGATAATAATTTAATTATAGAATGGAAAGAGGCATAAACTCACCCAGCAGAAGTGACACTCCCTACAAACTGGCCGTTGCGAAAAATAGGTTCGTTACCCCATGGCCAGATGTCCGTATTGGGATCAATGTCCTCCAGTTCTAACATGACAAGACGCTGTCCAACTCCCAGTTCACTCTGTTGGCGCAACGCTGCCTTCCCAATGAAGTAGCTTTTCTAATTACACACAACAGTTTTGGAAATCACTAAAATTATAAAAGCAACCAATGGTTGATTACTACAAATTGAAATCACTGATGAAAACAAAATTTCTACAGAAAAACACAAAGAGAAAAGCATCTTTAGCTTTTATTTTGTTTAATGAATTTTGTTTCATTCTGTGAACTCGCCGAGTTTCCATGATTAAATTAAATTTTTAACTGATCGGATTGTTTGGTGCCATCACAGATTGACACTACTTTTAAGTAACTGAGAGAAACTAGAATTATTTACATTGTACATAGATTAAATAGCCATAAATCCATACTATTAAATAAAGCATAACAATTTTTTAAACCTCTAAACAAAAATTTTGTTTAATTCTTCTGGTCAGTCTCCAACAAAAGTTTTCTAACATTCTGATTCGTTCATAAACTGTATAGAGTTTCTATAATGTTTGTAGTTATCCTGGCATAACTATTTGAGATTGACATCTTTGCAGAATCTCATGACTAGAGGAAGATCTGGAATGGTATTGGGGTAAGTAGACACTAGTAAAGGGTATTTATTTAATCTTAATTTAGATGATATATAACACAGTAGTGCCTCATTTATCCAAGGTAAACAAGCCGTGATGACATCGGATAACTAAACATTTTGGATGATAGTGAATGATAATAAAAAATGACATTTAGTTTATTTTCCGAAGACATTACATCTACAATATTGTACAGTCACATACAACAATTTTTTTTTAACTTAGCAAATACAGTAATGTTTAATTTTCTCATTCAACAAACCAGTACGTGAGACTGGTTGGAAACTACTGAATAAGAGTCTCCCAAATTTTTGTGA
>JAQJVL010007037.1:0-25823 GCA_035578905.1 Stictocephala bisonia | reverse complement strand
AACAAAACTGGAGAGGTACTGACGCGTTGAACCGGTGTTACCGCTATCACTGCCTCAACAAGTAGCACCACAGAGGAGGAAGGAACAGAGGTCATTTTCACAGAGGCCTCAGAGGAGGTTAGAATTTAGGCCGGTAGATAGTGCTGGTTAATCAATACGCATGTTATTTGACACGAGACGGAAGTACTGTAGTTACAAAGAGGCATATCCACACCACTCGTCTATTACGGAAATTAGACATGAGGTAAAGACACGATTTCGAAGGTCTCGTTTACCCATTTTACAGACACAGTTCATGAGAGAATTATAAGAGAGCTGGCACATCTTGCAGGTCCCGACTTAACTCCGAGTAAACCAGAAACCTAGAGAGGTAACGAAGCTCTGAATACAGTATTGCTATAACCACTGTCTCAAGATCACTTACCAATTTCATTCATACATTGATTTGAACGATCTCTTCATTCTTTGCCCATAAGGGTAGTTCAATGTCTGATTTTTGGCCATACGAGTAGTTCGACGTATTGATTATTTGGCCATAAAGGTAGTTCGATGTTTTGATTCTTTAGCCATAAGGGTAGTTCGACGTTTTGATTATTTGGCCATAAGTGTGGTTCGACGTCTTGATTCTTTTACCATACGAGTAGTTCGACTTCTTGATTATTTAGCCATAAGGGTAGTTCGAAGTTTTGATTCTTTAGCCATAAGGGTAGTTCGACGTTTTGACACTTTGGCCATAAGTGTGGTTCGACGTCTTTTACCATACGAGTAGTTCAACTTCTTGATTATTTGGCCATAAGGGTAATTCGACGTCTTGATTCTTTGGCCATAAGTGTGGTTCGACGTCTTGATTCTTAGGCCATAAGTGTGGTTCGGCGTTTTGATTCTTTTGCCATAATGATAGTTCGACGACACAAGGACACGAAAAGTCTACATGAGTCATGAGGGATTTAAAGATTGACTATGCATAAACTCCAATTAATTATGAAATTATGTAGGGTATACAACTCAAGGCTAATAAAAAAATGTACTAGCTTTGTGCAGAACCAACGAAATCTCTAACTGTCCATAGTGCATTGTTTGCTAATCAGTCAAAAACAATAACTTTTTGAGAAACTCATTACAAAAATATTACCTAAAAACGCTTCTTATATCAGTCATGGCAATTACTTCGAAAACGTGGCTCGTGAAAACATTCCTTTCACGCCCAAACTGAACACACGACGGGCGTAAAGATAACACAAAACTTCACACTAAAGAATGTATAGTTGTAAATAGATAACAAAGATTACGTCATTGTTGCATGTCGGCAATTGTACACAGAGTAAGATACAGAAATACGATGCCGTCCACTAAAGGCCTCCGCGTGCCAGCTGGCAGAAAGTAGTAACGCATTTTGAAGTAGAGTCGCATGGCCCCAATAACACCGACATAACGTAACTGTTACACTAGGCCAGCAGACAGTTCTATAAGAAAGCTGTCAAACTTTAGAAACTGATTCTGTAGCCATCAATTAACATACCTTATAAAATGTTGCTTGTTGGGTTTGGACCGTTGTCCCATAACTACGTTTGTAGAATAAGTTAAAAATGCCACTGGCGTAAATAGGCTAAAAAAGCCAATAATAAAGGTAATCCGACGTATTGATTCTTTGGCCAAAAGGGTAATCCGACATCTTGATTCTTTGGCCATAAGGGTAATCCGACGACTTGATTCTTTGGCCAAAAGGGTAATCCGACGACTTGATTCTTTGACCATAAGAGAAATCCGACGTCTTGATTCTTTGTCCATAAGGGTAACCCGACGTGTTGATTCTTTGGCCATAAGGGTAACCCGACGTGTTGATTCTTTGGACATAAGGGTAACCCGACATGTTGATTCTTTGGCCATAAGGGTAATCCGACGGCTTGATTATTTGGCCATAAGGGTAATCCGACGTCTTGATTCTTTTGTCATAAGGGTAACCCGACGTCTTGGTTCTTTGGCCATAAGGGTAACCCGACGTGTTGATTCTTTGACCATAAGGGTAAGCCGACGTCTTGATTCTTTTGGACATAAAGATAGTTGAAAGTCTTGGTTATTTGGCCATTTAGATAGTTCTTTAAGTTTCATTAAAAAAAACCCTTGGATTTCGAAACATCTGTCATTTTGGTTTTGCAAAGAACTACTCCTCAGATTTAAAAAAAAAATTATATCTACTCCGAATGTTCTCATTTTTCAAGGTATCCTTCTACGAGCTGGGTGATTTAAATCTATGAAACCACCTTTTCTATTAGCTTCCTAGTTAATTTAAAACGAATTTCCATAACATACAACTGTTCCTTAGCTTGGGATATGTTTGATGGTCAAAACAACTGTCTGGTATCAGACCCTATTTATTGATCTATAAATATAATGTACAATATAAATACAATAATAAAAATAAATATAATAAGGAATTGACTATTTTGGGTCACTTTCGCACGGGTGTGGGAGGATGCAACTACTAGAAATATAAGTGGGGAACCAAATGTGATGCGGAGTCGAAGTCAAACTATGGATCACATAGTTAATTATTGACCTGCGGAGAAGCAGGTGTTGAATGGTTGAGAAACCTGGATTTGCTTCTGTGACAGGAGATCGATATTTAAACACTAAGACACAAGAACTTTACGCTTAAGATTTTATTTTGGTAGCAGACATTGAAATCCACACTACATGTATAGGCTACAGTTGATATTTCAACCGACGTTGTTGACACTTAGCACGGCCGTTATTCAGATAAAGATTTATTAATCAGATAGATTAAAATAACTTAAAAAGGTAAATTTTATTTTTAAAACCAAAAATACATTTTTGTAGTACTTTTAATTCGTAATCAAAAAATAATACATTAATAGCAATCAATAAAAGGATATCAATATGCTCTGCTACACACAGAGCAGAACAGTAAAAAAAACACAGTTTTACTGTTATTCTTTAACAGATTATCATATATGTTACGTCATTTAATTATAAATAAAAAGGGATCCAAGAATAAGATTGATATTTTCTATACAATATACAGTTTTTGAATTGTTTAAATTTAATTGTTTGTTTTTTATTTTAATCTTATCGTTGTACTGCGTTGGTTATTTCATTGAAATTTTATTGAAACTATGTCAAGTATCAACTTTAATCAGTTTAGCAATTATTGAGAAAAAACGTTAAAAGACAAAATGTCAGATATATGAAAAACTACAAACACAATCAAACGCAAAATAAACAAACTCCCACTTGTTTCGATTGTGAACAGACGGCAAACACTGTGTAGTGAAAACATGTAACACTGAACAAGGAGCTACCACAGAGAAAAAAGAAACAGAGGTCACGTCCTATTGTGCGCTATATGCGTGTCGAGTAGTTATTTATCCAGTATGTCACGTGATGGCACGGCCAGCATCTTGTCAGTCTCTCCCTCATTTCCCCCAAATTTCTCAAGGATAAACGTAGTAGTTATTACCAAAAATGTGCGGCCGTAAGAAAGCGACTTCTGTTTCTTTTTTCTCCGTGGATCCACGCTTGCCGTGCACTGTACATGCTTAGTGCATGGAGCCAAAATCACCGATCGACCGGTTTCAAACAGCACGTGCATCAGTCATGCTCACTTTAAAATGTGCGCATCATCCTGATGTGTTAGGTTTCGTTATATAGTCGAGGATAGTTTCCATGCAGCATGACTGCACGAAGAATTTTGCGTGTAGCTCCGACGTGTAGGTAACCCGGCTAGATGCACCAATGAGATGCATTTCAACAATCACAATCAATTTTATGAATACAACATAATGGCGAGCAGGAAAATTTAAAAAAATGTATACCGTCATGTTTACCTTTAAGTAATTAGGAAGTAAAGTGAAATAGTATACTGCAAGTCATTGTTGTGAAACGGAATGAAGTCAAGCTGCAGCACCAGTTCCAGGAACGGAACTGGTTCTTGTTGTCAACTCATGCCGAGTCACTAGTCGGACGATGGAAATTCCAGTAAGTCTATTAGACTACTATTTATATTTTGGTTGTGAAACATGTTGCAACATACTTGAAATTTTATAACATGTATTTTTAAACTTGTTGCGTTAAGATTTTATACTCAGAAATGACCTTGAAACAACACAACACAACAATAATTGTTGAGCAATGTGAAAGCATGTTTACATTCTCATTTTAATTCTCTTTTTGAGCAATGGATATGTTTAATGCAAGTCATCTGTTACAATTCATATTACTGTTTTAAACTAGCAAATCAAGTGAACGCCACAACACAACCACAAAGCAAAGAATCGTTCTGTGCACACAACACACATTTATTGTAAGTACAGAACATATGGCGATCAATTTCAGTAAACCACTTTTACCTTCCTCAGACGAGAGGGATTAACAACGGGAAGAGTAGCACTTTTTTTATTTTTTTATTATATTGTTTTTTTAATTAAGTAGTGGCAAATAAATTAAGTGACTGCTAGAATATCGAAATAAAAATAAAGAAATTGTTGGTTCAAACAGCGGTCAGAGACTTAGTACTACACTTAAAAAAAGTTAGGTTTCCAACATTAATTAAATTGGGAGAGCCAGTGGCCGAACGATAGCGTTGGTTCGAATCCTGGTCTTGACTGTCAGTTTTTATCAGTATTATCACAGCCATGTATGGTACTGGTTCTCCCCCTTACTCTGTCCGATAAGTCCCCGCACGGATCAGAATAAGTTTAAAAAGATCAGTCTCTACTTTTTTGGGAAAAAAATTGAATTTCGAAAACAAACCCCCGCAGGAAGGGGGGTAATTCTTCGTGAAAATGTACAAGTATACAACCAATTCAATATATTAAAATTTAAGTTCATGAATGTGCGAATATAAATCATTACAATGTCTCCTCTCTCACTCACCCCACGTGGTTGTTGTTGTTGGAGCCGCTACCCATGCTGAGTTGTGAACGGATGACCTGGGTCAACTGGGATTCCATCCTCAAGGCCCTACAAAACAGGAAATACAGTTATATAGCGTGGATTTACGAGCCCTATTCATTGCTCATATAAAAACCAGTTTGCGTTGCATGTGCAGCCATCGTCCTGCATGGAAAACGAAACCCCTAAAACAAAACTGTACAAATACATATTACTTCAAAGATTGACACTAAGAAATCTAAACGCTATTATTATCTTATTTTTCGCTCATTGGCCACTATACCAACCAGTTGAACGAACTCTAAAGTGCCAAATCAGGCTTCAGGCCCAGACGTGTCAACAATGGAGAAATGTGGCTTAACTAGCTGAATGTGACTAGCTGAATACAGTCAAGAATTATACGCCACTTTCGGCATCCTTATAAACCAGCCATTACGAACCAAGGACTTGCATAGCATAGAACAAGCGTGCTTTTCGTTAAAACACCTGACGATCCACATAACGAGACCCAAGTTCCTCCTAGCTTTTGATACAACAAAGTTTACGTGTTTAGATAAGATCCACTTGGAATCTACGAGGACGCCAAGATCGCGAACAGCATGCTCTCTTTGAATTCTACGGCCACTAATGTCATAAAAGAAGAATTATGGATTATGACGTTTGACGTGTAAACGAAACCACCACTGTTTTGCTAAAGTTCATGTACAGTAATTGTCTTTAGCCTACCTCACAGCCTAATCGATACAGGATCGAAGAGTCATATTGTCTCTTGAATCAGCAATCTGAATAGATATTTCAATATCGTCTGCATAGAGCTGAACTGCACAGTTCAGGAAATATGGTATGTCGTTAATAAATAACAAGAAAAGCAAAGTTCACAAGTTAGACCCTTGTGGTACTCTTGAACTGGCAACCAAGTTCTCTGAATACACACCACCAAATCGCACTTTAAATGTCCTATCCAAGAGGTAAGATGTTATCCATTGAATAAGGTCTGGGGAGAATCCAAATGAAGGGAGGTTCTTTGAAAATACATGGTAATGAAGGTTGTCGAAAGCCTCCTAAAAATCTAGATAAGAGTGAGAGGCATTTGCACGTTGTTACTATTTCTCAGTTAAAAACATGATTTGTGTTGGAATCGTAAAAAGTGAAAGGTTTTTTTCACAAAACATAATCTCGAATATTTGGTAATTACAATCTGAGATAGTCCATAATCTGAAGTCTATCAACATACTCCGCACGCGATGGCAGAAATGTAAAATTGCCAGCCCACCTACGCTACAGCGAGACTATGATTTACGGAGAGCCCCTTGAGGGGGTAGCTGTAGAGCGGCATACCTCTATGATTCACCATGAGTGAACAATTAGCAAAAGGTTTTTAAAAGAACAGCTGTTATTTCTTCTAGTTTGTTTTGTTGTTTTGATTCATTTTTAGTGGATTTTTCAATAAAAGTTAAAACACAAATTATTAAATGTCAATTATTTACATAGTAGTCATTGAAATTACTACAAAATCTCCCCCTAATATAATCTAAGACCTATTTTAGTTTCCTTTATTCGAATGTTCTGCAACTTCTCCCCCTAATACAAGCAAACACCTATTTCAGTTTCCTTTGTGCCAATTTTCTGCACCCTCTACCTCTCTAACAAACTGCCATTTTCATATCACCGCGAGAACACTGCTCAATTCAAAAGTTCATACAACACCGATACGTCACAGGCCTGTTGGGTGGCGTGATCATCAAGTTGTGAATGACAGCTGTAGTCTGGGCGCTACGACAATGGGCCTGTTCTACTGGGTACACTGTCCCCCGCCCTTTGACCTCAGACGATGACCATGGGTATAATCTATAGCAGCAATCTCAGCCGGAATGATTTCAATTTAGCGATACAAGTGAAATGCCCTTCCCTTGGCCAAACGCCGTTTAGCACACACAGATTGCAAAACGCATTCCGCTGATTACTGTCCGCACGTCAGTGTGGTCCACCGTTTAGCACACACAGATGGCATGAAGGATTCCGCTGATTACTGTCCGCACGTCAGTGTGGTCCACCGTTTAGCACACACAGATTGCATGAAGGATTCCGCTGATTACTGTCCGCACGTCCGTGTGGTTTACCGTTTGGCACACACAGATTGCATGAAGGATTCCGCTGATTACTGTCCGCACGTCAGTGTGATCCACCGTTTGGCACACACCGATTGCAAGGATTCTGCTGATTACTGTCAGTACGTCCGTGTGGTCCACCGTTTAGCACACACAGATTGCAAGAAGGCTACCGCTGATTATTGTCCGCACGTCCGTGTGGTCCACCGTTTAGCAAACAAATGCACGGATTTGATGTCCTATGATCTAAACACCAATCCGATGATCCCTGCAAAGATTTATTCAGCTTATGCTGTTTGCGCTAGTATAAACATTGCGTATTTTTAATATGAAATTAAAAGAATCTGATTTTTTTTTGTTACATCATGAAACATCTGTTAAACGATAAAAATACTAGTTAGTTAGTTTATGTGGGGATATATAGTTGGTCCAGCCAACCCTTGCAACGAAGCCTAAGGCTTTTTGTGCCAATCCCGGTGCCTAATCGTCGTAAAGCTGGCAATCCTTGACCAAGTCAAGGAGCTTCTTCATTAGATTAGTAATTTCCAACTGTCCCAGAGGTGAGCCTTCAAAAAGTGCTCTTCTTCTGGCACCAAGGGCCTCACACTCCAGGACAATGTGTTCTGCCGACTCTTCGTCCTCCCCACAGAGGCGACAGATGGGATCCTCCGTAAAGAGTCCCACCGTTCTTAGATGCCTCCGGAATTTGCCATGACCGGTGATGAGTCCCACCACCAGCTTAACGTGCGGTTTACTTAACCCAAGAAGTGACTTAGTCAACTTCTGGGAGGGATTCCTGACAAGAACCTTGCCAAGTCTTTGCCCTGGGAACCACCGCCATCTTTCCAGATGTCTGGCGCTGACCCAGTTTTTGATTGCTGTTTTGGCAGCTGCAATCGAAACGCCGCAGGCCGGCTCAGGACCAATGAAGGGCTTTAGAGCACCCTCCCTAGCCAATGCATCGGCCTGCTCGTTGCCTTCTAATTCCCTATGTCCTGGGATCCATTCCAGCAAGACCTGATTTCTTGAACCCAGGATGCTGAGGGACTCCACATATTCCCAGACTAGACCATACGAGACCTTCCAGGAGTCAAGAGCCCCTAAGGCCGCCTGACTGTCTGAGAAGATGTGGATATGTTTCCCGCAAACCCCTCTATCGACCGCCTGGGAGGCACATTGAAGGATTGCGGCGACTTCAGCTTGGAAAACGGTGCCATACGCTCCCAGGCTCACGGAAGCGTTGGTCCTAGGGTCGCCAGTATAGACCCCAAATACAGCTTTGTTGCCCATTCTTGACCCGTCTGTGAACCATACAATTCGGTCGTGAGAAGAAACCGGGCTACTAACACCGTCCCAGTACTCCCTCGACCTGAAATCCACAGTATAGGGTCTAGTGAAAAGATACTTAGTCCCAATGAAGTCAGACTTCATTGAGAGTACCTCACCATTTACTAGATTGGCCACTGAGGAGTGACCTATACAGGACCCCCTCCAGTGGCCAGTTAGCTGAAGCCTATAAGCCGCCGCCCGAGCCTCCCCAATAATGAAGAGATCAAGGGGCGGCAGGTTGAGAAGAACCTCCAGTGCAATAGAAGGGGTCGACCTAAAGGCCCCTGTCATGCACATGCAGGCAAATCTTTGTAGGCTAGAAAGCCTACCTCGGACAGTTACCTGATTGACCTTAGGCCACCAGATCAAAGCCCCGTAAGTAATTTGTGGTCTGATGACCGCTGTGTAAAGCCAGTGGCAGACATGGGGTGACAGGCCCCATGTGGAGTCCACGCAGCGCCTAGTGGTCACGAAGGACCACTTAGCTCTGCGGATGACTTTATCAAGATGCAAGTTCCATGTCAGTTTCTGATCAAGGATTACTCCCAGATACTTAACCGACGATGAAACAGGCAGAGACACTCCACCAAGGGCCAGGCCTCTGAAGGAGCCCTGAACCCTTTTCCTGGTGAAGGGAACTATTACTGTCTTGGAAGGGTTTATTGCAAGCCCTTCTCTTACACACCAGGAGTTCACTGCTTCCAGACTGTCGTTCATGATGTCCGTAACAGTGCCCTGGTACTTGCCACGGACCAGTAGGACGAGATCGTCCGCATAGCCCTGTATGAAAATGCCCTTATCCGTGAGGCTGACTAGGAGATCATCCACCACCAGGTCCCACAGGAGGGGTGATAGAACCCCCCCCCCTGCGGGCATCCTCGGCTCGCAGAAATCTCCACCACATCACTTAGAAGGGTTGATTGAATTCTTCTGCCCCGTAACATGTGATCGACCCACCTACAAATGGTGGGCTCTACACCACGTTGTCCCAGCGCACGAATAATTGACTGATATGAGGTGTTGTTGAATGCCCCCTCAATATCCAAAAAGGCTCCTAGAGCAATTTCTTTGTTCTCCAGGGAATGTTCAAGGTGACTGACCAAACAATGGAGGGCAGACTCACAAGACTTCCCCGGGAGACACGCATGTTGATTTCGATGTAAAGGGGAGTCTTTAAGCGCCCCTTCTCGAATGTGAAATTCTACGAGTCTCTCCATGGTCTTCACCAGAAACGAGGAAAGACTAATTGGTCTAAAGGATTTGGCGTTTGTGTAGTCGCCACGACCCCGCTTAGGAATAAAAACTACTTTGCTAACCCTCCAGGACTGAGGAATATACCCGAAGGCAAGGCTCGCCCTGAAGATTTCGCAAAGTAGAAAGTGGAGGTTCGGTGGGCCCTTCTGCAACAATGCAGGAAAGACGCCATCGCCTCCTGGGGATTTAAATGGGCTGAACTTGTCGATTGCATGAAACATCTGTTAAACGATAAAAATACTAAATAAAACATTATTTTTACTTTTGATTAATTCGACATTTTTAGGGAATGCAGATGCTGTATCAAAGAGATAGAACTAAGAATGTCTTTAAAAGTTCCATTAAGAGTGTCTAGTGTTTAATTAAGAACAACAACAACATTAGATCAACTGTCTGATTTTTTGTAAATCGAAAAAACAGCGTCAAACAAAAACAATACCATGTATTTGTCTGTTCATTCTTTAGTACAGGTTACCTACTGATGTACCATTGTACGTAATCAGAGACTGAGCGCAGCGAGTGAGACTGCCAACCGGCATACAGGGGCCGAAGGCTGACGGGATTGCCACGTGAAGCGTGCAGTGATCTCTCCTATTCATGTGTTTCATTTCGAAACCCGTCAACATTATACCATCGTTATGACACGTGAAAACATAACAAATAAGCGCGTTCCTTTATAAAAAAAGAATACGACATAAACTTCCAGGTTATTTGCAACGGCGGCGTTCAGATTGTTACTCACCAAGAAATGTCTACACCAATTAATTTAGTTACATTAATTAATCATTAAAAGGAAAATAAACGATTTTTCGAAAATATTTAGAGTTAAGAAAAGCGATTTTTAAATATATAAATATCCTCACAGACGCCCATAATCTAACCTTCGCGTTATTATAATGTCAATTAAGGGCGGATACAACTATCTTGTACAACTCATTCCCAATTTAATATAAAAAAAAAAAAAAAATGGGAATGTTATACAAATTAAAAACAATATTCTGTTAGTTGATAAAACAACGAATTATCGAACACTTCGGTTCCAGCAGCCAGACCAGGAAAATATTTACACTGTACGATCAGCGCCTACAAACACAACACTGCAACCTTCCCAACTTTACTGAATACACTGTAAATCAACCACCATATTGAAGGCGTTTACACTTTTTAATACATTAGGAATTTTAATTACCACTCAAGGTGGCAAATGCCTACTTCATTTTGTAGATTATTTTAAAAGTATTCCCAAATTACTATTAAAACTCCAAATTAACAAAGAGTAAATTACATAAAGTTTCAAAATTCATCAGTGTACAATTATCTATATATATTATAATTTCTAAAGTAAATTTTTTTGTCGGTACGCCATGACTTCCTTAATTCTTCACCAATTTTCATAAATGAGGTGTCATTTTAAAGCTTTTTTTACCCACTACTTGATGAAAATATACAAATCTCTCATTTTCCAATAGTTTTTTGGAAAAATGACCTATTATATCATTCTGCAAGTAATTTAAACTTGAAATGTTTATTTACATTATTCGATCAGCTGTAACATGTGAATTAAATAAATCAAAACAAACATTAGGTTAAATTGCACTCTAACTATGCGTTACTAACTATACTGTGTGCACTTTAATTAAGAGGGATTTAAAGAGAATACAGTGCGAATGCTTCGCACGGGTCGGCTAGTTTATAGTAAATATAAATTACAGATTTTGAGATAAAGAATACTCACTAAGAATGTTTCATAAAATGTTACCATACAAATTTCATTCACACTAAATATAAGAAATTAATTAAATATGATTCCTATAAAATTAAAAACTAATCTAATTATTGTAACCATCCCAAATAATACTGAAAAATTATTACAATTGTTAAATAACTAATGTTTTATAATATTCCTAAATGATAAAACCATCTTTTTTTAATAGAGTTTGCTATGTTGTAATAAAATATTTGTTCTGGGAAGGCTGTATTTATACTGAATTCCATGTATTTTTGATTAAAAATTCATTAATATATATATATATATATATATATATATATATATATTAATAAATAAATAAGATAGATATAAGTATGGAAGATTACATTCGAGTTTACACACTTTCTATATATTACTGTGTATGCACAAAATTATCTTAAAGACAAATATGACCGGAAGTGCAAAGTTTTCAATAGCCACTAGTCCGCCATCTTATTAGTGACAAAATCAAACTAGAAAAAACCTGCTTTTCCTACTTAGGCTTGCCAGCTGTCTCTGTTTGTGGATAAGATCCCGGTATCCCATCCAGTTTGCCTTGACATTCCAGAAGAATAAAATCTAACTAAATAACTTAAATAAATAAAGTGAAATCAGAACTAGGTCATATTTTGTATAATTGTAATGGACGTTTGTAATAATAATAGTATCATAAATTACTATTATTTAGAATCAGATTGCAAGACAAAATCAGTTTTTTTACATTTGCAATTACATATTGTTGCGAGTTTTCTGTAGCTCATTGTGGTCGATTCAATATAAAAGACAACTTTTTTGCAGTCTAATAAACACAAAAAAGTCTGAAATGTGTTGCTAGCTCATCAAAATTTACATCCTTTTTTAAGACTATTAGCTCTGATTACACAAGAACTTGGACTTGGGAACAAAACAGGCAACATTTGCTTATGGCACAGCAAACCACAACCTGAGTTTCAGCTCGAACTCTTGTCCCTCGAAACTTATTTCTTTGTGAAGTAATGTTCAACTGCAATACGTGGTCGTCAAATAGAGATAATTAATTATGCTGCTTGGTAGTGAGGCGCGGAAGATAGAGTCAACTCCCACAACTGTTCAAATTACACAGTGGTTTGGGAGATAGATGGACAAAGTCAACACCAGGCAGAGGGTCAAAGGCTCGATTATGACAAAATTTTTCAAGGGAGAAGACTGTTATTGGTAGAGATCAGCGAACTTTTCTAAGAAGACAGCGCACTGACTTCTCACATGACTCAGCTCTTCCCATCCCTATAGAAGGTGCCAGTAGCACTTATGTGTTCAGCCTGTATTTTTTGTCTTGTGTATTATGTTAGTGGACTTGTCTTCTTAGGTAAATTTTGCTGATGCACTATCCTCCTTATTAAAGAATAAATAAATTCATTTTTTTTAAATTAGTTATTGCTTTTAATAATATCGTTGGAAATATGGCTGCTGTTGTACATGATTTGCTGCGAAAATATTTCTCCCTATTATCTTGAGAAATAATTGGTCAAAGCCCAAAATAGTTATTAAATTCACGTTCAACATAATAAAAAAACTACATGAAATAATAAATTACAACAAAATTAAAGAAGATACAAGGAAAAATAGGATTTGCAATGAATTAACCGCTGTTTCTTTGTACGGCACTAATAATCCTTTATTGTTCAATTACATCCTTGATGTAAATTTGACCCGCAAACAAACAATTTGTAATCTTCTCAAGCATATCATCCTGAATGTCATATCGCATCTTACATCTAAGACTGCCAAGGCTCTAGGTTCATTCTTGAGTACTGGTACTGCAGTGTGATGTGGTCTTTCTACATCTCAGAGCATACACAGCAAAACCAGCGGATTAAGAACTGGTTTTTAGGCATTGCTGGCTGCAAAAAGGGGTATGCCTACAGAGAAGTGCCTTTGGAAGTTATCAGTGAAAGCCGAGATATAAGGCCTTTAAACAATAGATGTCAACTAGCCGATGTTTTATTCCTGAAGAGGTTCTTTACTGGTGGCATCGACTGTCATGATCTCCTCCAGCTGTTCCAGTAGAGAATACCAAGTCCGACATGCTCTCATGGCTGTTTAACAGTCCACCTAGTACCACCAACTATAAATATCACAGCACAATCACGAGACTTCCTAGAATGGGCAAATATGTATCTCCGTTAAATGACTTATTCTTTGATGGATAAGTCACATCCATCAACATGTCTTTTGGTCCATGTGGTTTAGTTTAATTTTATAAATTTGTCCTTTAATTCCATCTTTATGACGTAATCAATTTTATAATGAAATTTAAACAGGCTTGACACATTTATGCAGAGTTGTCAACTTAGTTGACCTGATCTTGTTATTAAGGTCAGAGGACTAAATGTTAAATGTTTTGGCTGACGATCCTTTAATTCCTGTAGCTCTTGCCTAGTTTATAATGCTTGCATTATATTACCTTTTTTATTTATCAAAAAATCAGCTGTTGTTTCTATTAGTGAAAACATTTAAATTTTATTTCTCCTAAATTTTTATCAATTTTAGTGATCTTTCTTCATGTTTATTCTTTTAATCGTGTTTTTAAATGTTTACTTACCCTATATATCTGTTTGCTTTTTGTTATTGATTTCTTGAAATTTAGTTTAACTTACATTTGTCCTGTTCTAAACTGTCAGGTTAGGATCGTGTCTACAGATAATCATAACTTTGTAGATAACTTGACTATATTTCGTACCACAAATACTTTATCACTATGTCCTGCCCTATTTGTGTCAAGATAGTTTTGGATTCTGAAGATGGATTGGGATGCGATGGTGATTGCAAACAATGGTTTCATCGTGAATGCCTGAAAATGAATAAAACAGAATATAATCGCTTGAGCAGTGATAATAATGTAAAATGGTCATGCACCCGTACTGATTGCATCTCTTCCCCCAGCATCTCCATATCTCAGCTCTCGGTGCAAATGACTACCGTTTTATCTAAGCTTGATGATCTCCTTGATAAAATCAATAAAGTTGATGCCATTTCCAAAGACGTTGCTGAGATAAGAGCGGAAGTTTCTGCTGCATCAAGCTGCCTATCTACTTTGGAACCTCGTGTGACTTCTGTTGAAAATAAAGTTGATTCCTTCTCTCTGAATCTTGCTTCTGTCTCCTCAATGGTTGTTACTCATGGTAAAAGGTTGGCTGCGCTTGAAGAGCCCTCTTCTTCTGATTCTTGCGTTGTCTCTACTATTGAAGAAATTAATGAAAGAAATCTCTGGGCCAAAAATATCATAGTCTTTGGTATGTGTGAGAGTGCTAGGGGCACGGCTAAAAACAGAATAGAGGATGATAAAGCTAATCTTCAATCTATTCTCACTGCCATTGAGCCTAATCTAAAAGTTGATTCTTTTAAGCTTTTTCGTGTAGGTAAAGGGTCTAAGGAAAAACCTCGTCCGATTAAAGTGATTGTGGGCTGCGAGGCTTCCGTTCATATAATCACTAAGGCTGCTACCAGGGAATTTCTGCAAGGGGTTGGAGACTTTTTCTCTGGAGTCTCTATTAGCCGTGACAGGACTAAGAACGAAACTGAGCATTTCAAAAGTCTTAGGACGGAGCTGTCTCGTCGGTCAGAGTCTGGCAAGAGTAACCTAACCATTAAATATATCAATGGGATTCCTAAACTTGTACCGTCAAAAAACGATTAAACAGCAACGGCATGGCCCATTTCTCTTGTTTGTATGAAAATGTTAATGGTATGTGTTCCAAACTCTCCTCTTTGCATGTCGTTGCTCCCTTGTCCTTAAATAAAATTATTATTCTCACTGAAACTAACCTGAACTCCACAATCGCTTCATCTGAGATTGGCTTTGTTGGATATGACGTCTATAGGAAGGATCGTTCGCCCCTAACTAATAGCAAGCAGGATGGTGGTGGTGTCCTTATTGCTGTCCACAAGTCTCTTTCGTCCTCTTAAGTATTGCAACCAGATCTACCAATGGAGGCATTATCTGTGCTAGTTAAACTTACTGCCAGTTGTAAGATTGTTGTTTGCGTTGTCTATATCCCTCCACAAGCTCAAACAAGACTCTATTCACTGTTTGCTGACTCACTAGTGGACATTTTATCCGTTTATCACAACTTTGAGTACATATTAATTGCTGGTGATTTCAATCAACCTGGCTTCAACTGGATTCAACCCGAACTGGCAACCGCTTCTCCTTCTGCCAATGTCATCTTGGACTTAGCTTCACATCTAGGCATCTATCAGATTAGCGATGTTGTAAATGACAGAGGAGTTCAACTTGACATAATTTTTGGATCTCCTGTCATCTTTACCGTGTCACGTGCGAAGAGCCCCTCCTAGCGCAAGAAACTTGCCATCCCAGTTTATTTATTTCCATTGATATCCAGTTGATCCAACACCTGCTTACTCTGTGTGTCCTACCTTCATCCAGAATATTCAAAGATGCAACCTTTTTCAGGTTAAAAATTATCTCCAGCATGGAGCCATTCGGCTCGACTATGATAGTAATGATGTCAACCTGCAGTTCTCCAGCTTCTGCGGCCAGCTTGGCGAACTGGTTAAATATCATTCTCCATGGAAGGCAGTTGGTCGATCTGTCTTTCCCAAATGGTTTTCCAAGTAGCTTAAGGAACTTGTTATTCTCAAGAAGACGTTATATAAGAAGTTCAAGCAATCCCTTGATTTAAATGACTACAATACCTTTCGTATTATTCGTGAAAGGTGCAGGGCCGTTTCCAGGGAATGTCGTTCAAGCTACATTAATCATGTCAACACCACCATTTCATCAAATGTTAAAATCTTCTGGAGCTTTGTTAAGGACCTCAATCGGACTTCTTCCATGCCCTGCTCTCTTAAACATGGTGCAATCGAGGCTTCCCACCCTGATGAGATGTGCGAGCTGTTCGCTGATTACTTCGCGTCGGTCTACTCCCCTGCGTCCCAAAATTACGCCTGTGCATAATTTTGATACCCCATTTATCTTCTCTGAATGTGCTGTCTCTCTTGAGGATGTGGAAAGGAAGCTCGTTGTTCTGGATCCCACCAAGGGCAGTGGCCCTGATACTATCACACCTGGAGTACTTGTATTCTGTCACTCGGAACTGGCTCTTCAACTTCTCCTCTTGTTCAACGTCAGCTTATCTACTGGCATATTTCCCTCAACACTGAAAAATGGGTTCGTGGTTCCAATCTTCAAGTCTGGTGATTGTTGCGATGTTACCAACTATAGAACCATCATAATTCAATCCGTCCTTAGTAAAGTTTTTGAATGCCTCGTTTTGGACATAGTGCAGCCTTTATTTAAACATGTCATAATCGACGAGCAGCATGGTTTCACCTCAGGTCGCTGAACGGTGACAAATCTTCTCTCGCTTCAGTACATGGTTTTGGAAGCTCAAAATTTTTAAAACAAACAATTCCTATTTATTCACACATTTGTAAATTTTTACCCCAAATCTGGCCCTTTTTTTTCATTGTTTTATTATAAACCGAGAGGGGCTTTTTCATTAGGCTTTTCCAGGAAAATTTGTTTCTCCCCTGAAAAGTGTTTTGGAACCCAGTTTCTGAACCGAATCGGGTTTAAAATTTTTAGGATTTGTTTTCGGTCGTTTTCATGCTGCATCTAAAAGTCAAAAATCGGGAAATTTATAAAGGGCCTTTTCAATTTTTCGAAATTAGGGGTCCCAAAATTTTTTTTTTAGCCCAAAAGTAAACCTTTTTTAGATTTTTTTTTGGCCTTTTGTTAAGGCAAAATTGACTTCTTTTTGCACTGTAAACAGGGGTCCCAATTTTCACCTTTTTAGGCTTTCGCGCATCCCCTTTTTGTGCTTTTTTGTAGATTCTTTCTCTGGTTTTCTAAAAAAATTTCCCCCCACAAATGGGGAAAAAAGAATCTAATTTCGGGAAAAATGTTTAATTTTAATTACTTATATCAGGATCAACGGGGAGTTTCGTGGGAATTTTTTGGATGTTGGTGTTTTGCCAATCTATTATTTTTTTTTGGGGGGTTTTTTGTTGGGGCGTTTTTTTTGGCTGTGATTTATTTTTATTAGAACTTTTTTACTGACCTTTTTTTTTGTTTCCTTTTCTTTTTAGCAGGTTAGTAGTTTGACCAGTGGCTCACGTCAACATCGGAAAATGATGGTCAGCACAGTTGAAGGGCCCGGTTGAGGGGGATGAACGCCCCAAAGGGGTTGGGGGGCCCGGTTGGGGCCCGTTAATGAACCCCAAAAGGTTTTTTTTACGGTTGAACCGGTTAGGGGGTTGAACACCAGTTGTCGGTTAAAGGGCCAGGTTTTTAGGGGGTTTTTTGAAAAAGCCAAAATTGACTTGGGGAGGGGATTTTAGGGTTTTGGGGGCCAGGTTGTTTTTAAACGATCTTTATGAAATTGAAATATAAACTTTGCCCACCGGGGTTCCCGGGAAACATGGGAAAAAGCCTCAAATTAGCCGGGTCGACTATCAAAAGTTTTTGGTCAATAATCGTAATCCCCATAACGGCAAAAAATTTTCACCCTAAATTATCATTTTTCCAAAGGCACTTGGGTTTTCCTTCCCGCTAAATTGTAGTCTGTTAATCAACAAAGGAAATTTTTCCCCGCCATTTTGCTGATAAATATTAACCCAACCAACACAGAAATCCTCAAAACTATCGAAACAAATTATTTATCAAACCGGGTTTTTTTGGTAAAGGCAGGATTAAGATAAGAAACCTAAAGGCCCCAGAAACCGTGATTCTAAAAGTGGCAGATTAATGGCAATTAAAAACATGAGCGACTTTGAACTATCCCTTCTTTCCCCCCTGGCGGAGTGAACTCTTTGATGCATTGGGTTAAATTGTAAAAGGGTATGCCTTTTGTTTAATAAATAAAAAAAAAAAATATTTGGGGGGATGGGTGGGTCATGACACCCACGAGTGGGTAGGTGATACAAATATTAAATAAACCCATACTTAAAAGGAATATAAAATAATCAATAGGATTATAGTTATCCCCACATTCCTACTTTAAAAAATAATAAATGATTAACATTAACAATCTAAACCCGTCGATTAGATGAAAAAAAGCGCGGGAGGGTTGTGCTAGTGGATAAAACCTTAACAATTTTTGATTTAAAAAAAGAGATCAGTAAAAATATGGCCAAACCTTCCTCCTTAAGAAAAGTCCAGAGAAGCATTCAAGAACCTAAAAGATTTCAGAAATCTAAAACATACACTTATCTTAAGTGGTAGCTGCCATAGAGTAGGTCAAAATTCATGACGGGTCCAGTTCCCGTTTTGTTTTTTGTTTAGAACACCCGGTGAAAACAAAAAACTTTTAAAATTTGCAGGAACCAAAAACAACTTTTTTACGAGATTAGCTAGGACAAAGTACTTTATTTGCATAATTCTGGGAAAACCCGCACAAAAAGGAGGTCTTAAAAGGGCTTGATTGTTTGAATTTAAATTTTTTAAAATACAGTAAAATAAATGGCAGCTGACAAAAAACCCCTTACAAATAAAAAAAAACTACATTTTAAAACAAGAACGGTGAGAAACGAAATGTAAATTTTTCCAAATGAGAAAACCCCCAGATTATTCCCTTCCAAATAAGAAACCTTTACTTTTAACAAAGAAGCTTTATATAACAAAAAAGAGAAACTTTGCTAAACAAGTTCCCCAAAATTCAAAATCTGCACCCAAAAAAAAATTTAGAAGGAAAAAGGGGGGAACTGGTTCGGGCCTAAAAACTAGAAGGTTCTTTAATACTGTTAAGAACATAGTGATTTTGGATGAAAAAGGGTTTAAAACAAATTTTACTAAAATAGATACCAAAATATTTGAACATTGGCCCCTACGTTGTAAAAATTTTGTGAACGTTCTTTGTTTATAGTATTAACTTACTTGACAATTTGGAATTTTTTTACACGTACCCTTTTAAAAAGGGAAAATTTATATGCAAATCCTACTGAAAAACCCGAAAGGATAGCCTATACTGTTCAAAAGTGGTTAATTGATTCAGATAATTTATGTTTAGAAAACTCTTTTCATCAAAGGATAAAAAAAACACAATTTCTACAAGAACTTTTCAAAATTCTAAAAATTTACAATTAGTCTACTATAATAAATGTTTTTCGACCAAATTTATTAGGCCCCTTTACCCGGAAACACAAATTTTAAAATTTGGTTTTTTTAAAAATTCATCCAAAAAAAACACTTGTTAAAAGGGAGCCCAAACATAACTTGGTATTTATAAATTTTTTTTGCCCCCAAAGAAATTTGGAACTTTTCTTGAAATGGGTCTATAATTGGTTGTATTTTCACAATAGCTTTTATTCCGCAGAAATAATGTCCAACTTTAGTTTTTTTTTTTAATTTTTTTAAAATTTAAAAAGGTATTTTTAGAACTTTTTTATGGTTTTTTTCGCGAATACAAAATTTTTAAAATTTTTTTGGTCTATTTCAAATATTTTCGAGATTAACGGAAAAAAATACTATCCGCAAACCATTAAAAGCAATTACACATCATTTTATACAACAATATTTAAACACAAAACGGAATTACCTATAACCCCCCCAAGTGACACCCCCCCCGGCCCCTCCGGAGGCCAAAAAAATCGAATTTAACGCAAATTACGAATTTTTGTTCAGAAAATTTAAAAATAAGGATAAGTTAGGTAATGTTTGGGTTTTATTTAAATAAAAAAAGAAATTTTTTATACTGAAAAAATAATTTTACACCCAAAAAACCAGTCAAATTTGTTTCAGATAAAAAACATGAGAAATGAAAAAAAGTTTCAAATAAAAAATTTTTAAAAACTTGGTTTTTTTTCACTATTGGTAAAAAATTTGTTTTTCGGTTAAAAAACAAGGGTTTTGCAGAAAAATCAAACTCCTCAAAAAATTAAACTCATACTTTACCACTTTTCAAAAAGAAATTTGTATTTTTAGAGGTGGCAAAAGAAAGTGTTTTTTACCCATAGCTTCCAAAATTTTTTTATATGGCCTAATTTTATAAAGTGGGTCTGGCCTCCGGGGCGATAAACCAACCCCTTTGGGGAAAATATATGTGAATTTACTTATTAGGGTTTTAAATTTTATGTTTAAAAAATTGTCGCAAAATAACCCAAAGAAGTAAACAAGTGTTTTTTAAAAAACAAAACCCCCAGTTTACAGGTATGTGTTAGGCTTTAAATAGGTATAAAGGAAGCCTATAGCAAATAAAAAGTAATATTTACTTGTTTATTAAAAAATAGTTTAAAAATAACAAAGGCTAGTACCTTCCCCTAGTTCAATATTTTTTTATTTTGTGACTAAAACTTACCCAAAACACAAGATTCCGAAAGAAAACCAGATATTTCAATATTCCATAAAACCCGTAAGACCCCTTGCCCAATTAATTCGCAATATTTTAAAATTTTAATCAATTTTCTATTCCCGGGTTTACAACACAATAGGGCAAACCAACTCTTAAACTGAATATGAAGGGGGAAGGCAATTTTTGTTATTTTTATATAGCAAGAACATTAAAAATCTTAAAAAATACTTTCAATTTTGTTTTATTATGCCAACGCTTTCTTGGTAAATTCAAAACCCAATAAATATAAATAACGGCTAAATTGCTTACTTTTTGTTCATAACAATTTCGACAGCACTGAGAATCACCGAAAAAGGATGGGAGGGAATACTAAAAAGGGGGGGGGAGTTGTCTGGTGTATTTTTGGCCCCCGGGAGTGGGAACTGGGAGGGCAGCGAGATGCTAATTGGGTTATGAATGAGAAAAGTAGGTAAACGGTACAAAAAAAAAACCCCCCTTTATTAGAAAAGGCCCGGAGTTCATAAAAAATCCACGTCATGTAAAATTCAAAAAAATAAAAAATAAAAGGTTCAACAAATATGTAATTCTCATCGAGTGGGGAAAAACTCAAAGCCACATTTTCTTGTACGACCACAATCAGCTGTCCAAACAATTAAGGGAGTTCAACTGGTAAACATGCAGAAGGATTTTTTAAATCGAAATTAAGGAATATCTCCAAAAAAATCTTTTGCATTATAAGGGGGCCCATCCCCACAGCAACAATGAAAATTTGGCAAATTTCCCAAAAATTTTAGATGGAACTCCCTAAATAAATTTTCCCTACCCAAAGAACGACTTAAAATCCTATCAAAGGGTTTAAAGACCAAGGGATTCAAAAAAAACCGAAATTCTTCTAGGCTTTTGGTTACAGCCATTTTCACGCAATGACCATGGTTAGAATATAAAATGGAAAAGAAGAGTATTTATTTGTAACATGTAGACTCGTTAACCATGCAAATAGAGCTATTCCAAATTTAAAAATATACTTTTCACCATTTTTCCCTAAATATACTCCGGGTCGAATGAAACATTAACCTTTTTGTAATGGAATGTCCAATTATCAATAGCAAGAGAAAGTATTTTTTAATTAATATTTCAAAAAAGCTTATTTTAAAAAATTTAAAAAAAACTTTAATGATATTAAAATAATACAAATACCACTTTTTTTAATTAAAAAAATAAAATTAAAAACATTTTCCAAATTTTTTTGTGTCTTAAATCACCCAATCAAATTTTATTTTTATTTGTTTGAATTATTTGGTAAAACAAGCTTACATATTACTTGTCAAAATTAAATTTTCCCTGCAAAAGAAAAAAAACAACCATTTATTTTTTCTTAAAAAATTTTCGTTTTTCCTTAAAGAAAATTGGGAAAATAATTTCAAAGTTATTCAAAAAATGCAACCTTAAATAAATAGAAAATAAAATTAATTTTAAAATCATCACAAAAAACCATTTGTTATAATATGGTTTAGGTCTTTTTTCCGAAATCCAATCACATATTAAGAGAAACCCAACTTTGGTATTTTAAGGCGAATATGAATGGTTAAAAAATTAGGAAGTGTGGAGAGGTTTTTGGTTACAACTGGTTTTTCAACTTTTCCCAGAAAAATTTATTAAAAGCCAACAGACAGGGCCCAAAACTAGGGAAAACCTCACTTTTTTAATAAACGTAGTGTATCTGATTTTCATAATGAAAGGTGATACCAAATTTTTTAAAAAAAAAAATTAAAACCCAAAGGGCACCCCAAAAAATTTTTAAAGGAAATTAAAAATAACCGAACTCCTTTTTCGGGTTAAAAACCCGCAACAAGCATTTCCCTTTTTAAACCCACTTTTGAAATACCCCCCCTGAAGATAAAAGTAAATTTTAAATTTTTTCCAAAAAAATTTTAAAAGTAAATTAAAATAAAAAAAATAATATTTTCATAATAATTGGAAACCCTACATTTATTTTTTTGTTTCATAATAAATTAATTAATTCCCGATCAATTTTTACCAATGGCCAAGAATTAAACTAATAAAAAAATTTTGGTTTTTTTAAAAAAAAATTGGTTTTTTGGTTAGCCGGTTGGTTCAATCCCGTTCCCGAAAGGGCAAATTATCCCAACAGAAAAACTTTTTGGGGATCAGCTGATAACCCCCGGGGTGTTTTATTCGCCCAAAGGGGTTTTAAAAAAAATTTTTTAAAAAAATTAAGGAAACGGCCCAAAAATTTTTAAAAATTTACTGCCAAATTTTCCCCAACTCCCAAACTACCCCCAAAATTTAAAGAGGGTCAAAAAAAAAAACCATTTTTTAAAAAAAAGAAATGGAAAAACGGGTTTCAAAAATCAAAGGGGTTCAGACAACGGGTCGGACCCAAACAAAAGGAAGAAAAAAAGGGGGATCAAATTTTAAGACAAAAATTTTGCCCAAATTAAACGAAATTTTAAAACCAAAAAAAGATTAAAAAAAAGCCATTCCTTTTTTTTTCACAATAATTAACAATCCGATTTTTTGTCCATTCACAAAACTTAAAAAAAATTACTTTGTTAAAATTTTTCGAGACTAGTACATTTAAAAGAAATTGTGTCCCAAAAAGTTAAATTTTGGGCCCGCATTATCATTTTTAAATTTGACACAAAACAATTTTATAAAACTTAAAAAAACTACCATTTAAATTTTGTTGTTTTATGAGTAAAATAATTTTCTGAAAGGTGATCAATTTGTGTTTCAAATTAATACATACAAAAAAAGGGTAAAAAGAGTAATTTAAGAAAAAATTTTCTTGAATTTACAGTAATTTAAACGGTAATTTTTTGGAAAAAAAACAGGGATAAAATTAATTTAAATAAAAAATTATACAAAACTTTTTAAAAAGGGTGCCTTTAAAACCAACGGTTTAAAATAAAATTGTTTCAATTTTCCTAAATTTTTAATTTTAAATATTTTTAATTACAAATAAGGTTGACTTTTAGGCAGGCACTAAAATTTTTTAAATGATAGGGTAAAATGATTTTTATTACTTTTAACAAAGTGATTGTAAAAATTTTATTCGAAAAATTAAGTAGCAATTTGTCTTTTAGGTTAGCAAAATTTTTTTTTTTAAGGAATCTAGGTACTTTATCAAGTTCACGTAAAGAAAATTTTAAAACTTTTCGCCTATGGGCTGTGCTGAAAAAAATTTTTTTAATTTTTTTACTGAATTTTTTTAACTAAGCGTAACATTAATAAAATATAAATAAGTTAATACAAGTAAGGTATTATTACTTGGGTAAAAATACTATTTTGTAATAAAAGCTGTAATTATCAAAAATAATCAATAACCTCAAAGGCTTTTTGCATCAAATTTGAGACTGTGCCAGTTTATAGGCGTCAGCTGCATATAGCGGTGGTGAAAACCCCAAAAACCCATCGGGATTTCCCCAGAAGTGTTTTCTAATTTGCCCGTGCATTTATATAGCTCACATTCTTGGTTTTTGAGTGTTTTAAAAAACTAACATAAAAAAATTATCATAAAAAAGTAGGGAATATGCACCTAGGCCCAGTGTGAGCAAAATTTCTATTAAAATTAATCAAAAAAACAGTTTAAATCATGGAGCCTATACTAATGTAAAGAAATCATATTGGGAAAGGTGCCTATTCTTACCACATCCCCAAATATCAAGTAAAAAAAGGGGCCGTCCTAAAAATTGTAATGTCCCAAAAAAGGGGGGGTTTTTTGGGGGCATTATGCACCTTTAAAGGGGGAGAGAAGGGGGTTCTTCGCAGCGTTAGTAATATTAAACCATACTATTTATTCAGATTCATTCATAAAAATTTTTTTCATTTTCTCCCAAAAAACATGATTTTTTAAAGGGTAATTTTCTCCCCCATTAGAAAACAAAGGGAACAGTCAAGACATTATGCCTTTTCAGTTTTTTTTTTTTCAAAAACACTCATATAATAGGTAAATTTTTTAAAGTACTTTCAAACTATTGGGGAAACCAGGGAAAAATAAGAAAATGGGGAAAAAGGGCAATTTTTTGTTTCTAAATCGACCGTTCCCGGGGTAAATAGTTGTTGTTGGTACTCAATTGGGGGGTTCGTTTTGTCACAAAAAAGGGCAAGGTTTTTTTAAACTAAAAAATATTAAGAGTCCGAAAAATTTCAGAACTAAATTTTTTTCTTTTAACCCCAAATGGTTACCCGTCGGTTTTCCGATGTTGATGTGCAGATCTGGAGGCTATTCGTTGGTGCAAAAAAAATAAAAAATCCAGCGGCTTTTTGTAGCATTAAATTGCCATAATATATCGTTTTATTTACTGTTCCTAATCTATGCTTTTGACGATTTTTTTCGTTATCTTTGTAATTTCTATAATTTGTTTAAAAAAGTAGTTGCTCAACTACCTGCAAAGGCATTTGTATCGGTGCAATTATTAGTTTTATATATATTAATTTAAGTAGATTTTTTTTAAAAGTAGGTGCTATTTTTTAAAAATTTTTCTAAAAGAATAGGAATATTCTATAATTTGGGTATTTTGGGAATTTAATAAAGTGTGTAATTTTTAGAGGGGGTGAAAAATTTTGAAATTTTTTTATTGTAAACAAAATTTTATTTGTTTTTTTGAAAATTTTTATTTTCAAAAAATTTTTATTAAATTAGTTTAAAAATTTTTTTTCCTAAATCTCTATCTCAATTGAAAAGGAAATATGTACTTGATATTTTTTTTTATAAATTTAGTTTTATGTTTTTAAAATAAACACTGCAACATAGCAAAACAGGGGGTAACCCCAAAAGTGTTATAGTGAACCATTTGAAGGGTTAAAGGAGAAATGATCTCCTTCTTCCTAAAGGGGGGGGACGAACCAGTGTTGAAGTAGCTGATAATAACTGTAAAATCTTCTGTGAGGCTGGATGTCCCCTGTGTATCTCTAATCAAAGGGTCTATTCCCCTCGGCCACCAAATCGCCCTTAATTAAAAATACAAAAATTTGGAAAACGATTTCCTCAAATGTTTTCGTTCAATTTTTGTATCCCCAAAAAAAAAGTGTAGTTACTGAGAACAAGTTTTTTTTTAAAAAAAATTAATTTTCATCAAAAAAAAATTATTTACCTTAGAAACAACCTAACCCAAACCTTTTTTTTTTTTTTTCAAAATTCTTTCCAGTGCAAAAAACTTA
>JAQJVL010007036.1:0-25759 GCA_035578905.1 Stictocephala bisonia | reverse complement strand
TTCTCTTGCTTGGTAAATACTTTCCTCTTCTACTCGGACATAAGAGTTCTTGATTGTATGGATTTCTTGACAATTGTGTGGGCTTGTAGTGGTCGATGGTACTTTTTATAGTTAAGGTTCAGTTTACCGAATTTTATGAAGATAGAGTTTGAAGGCGTTAGTATTAAGGTGCAGATGTTTACTGAAGGACCTTACTTAAGCGAATGATAGATTAGAAATGGGATATTGTTGGGATACTATGGACAAAAGGTTTAAATGTAGGTTGTGGTTTGGGAGCTATATAAGTTTGGTACCATTGGATTTAGGGAAGTATTGATGTGGAATTCGGTGGTGGCAGTTTAGAGAAGGGATGAGCGGTAGTATGAGATTGGGTTGTAAGGGAGTCTATACAACGGGAGAACGATTATGTGTAAGTATGGACTTAAATGTAGCTGGTTGTAATAAGGCTGATGAAATATATGGAATTGTTCACAGATTGCGTGGTAAGAACATTGTGCATGGTGCGGGGATAATGTGTTATAATATAGTAGGATAAAAAGGTAAGTTATTAATTTGGGTAACTAAAGGAGGAGAAGGTGTATCGCGTTAAATTGGGTGAGATTAGAGTCGTGGTTATTTGAATTCGTGATGTTTGGTGTTACAATAATGTTTAAATTGCCGTAAAAGGATTGTGAACTAGTTGAAGTGTAATAGATAAGCTGTGGCATGTTTAGATATTGCTGGTGTATTAGTTATGAAGGTAAGGGATGTATGGGGCGAAGGGGTCTCTGTGTGATTGAGGTGGCAAAAGTTGGGATCGTGGGGAATGGAGAGAACTGGGGGATGGATGAATAGGTAAAATAGCGGGGGAGAATTAAATATTAGCCTTGATTAAGAGAGGGGTGTTTAATTATTAAATGAATGCAGGAAAAAAGATGTGTAGAACTGTCGGGTGGAGAAATTGATCGTGAGTGTTAAGGCGAAGGAATTTGCAGAGTTGGTTAGGCCGAATTGTATTGTAGTAGAATTTGGGAGTTGAGGGGTATCTGCGATTGGTACGTATATGACTAGATTGTGTGTACAGATAAATGGAGCCTTGTAATTGGTTAGTTAGTCGTAGTTACAATTTAATCTGCATTCGTGTACAGGTAACAGTATAGGCAGTTCTAGCGGTGGAGAAGTTGATACGAGGTCTATAGATCAATACACGGAGTGTGAAAGGGTAATAGAGAGAGGTGAGGAGAGAGTGGGATGTGCATTAGGGACCCTAGGGTATGGTTGGTTTATATGCTAAATATAATTTAGGAGAGTATTAGGTGTGATGAGTTTAGTATGTGGGTGTTGTCGAATAAGGAGGCTTAGTGGTTGAGTTGTTGTGGCAGTGTATGGGGTTTAGGGGTGTTTTGGTGGTGTTGCTGGATAAGGACTTTCATGGTTTCTGTGGGTTTTGTGTGGCAATGTGGGGAAAGTAAATACTATGCTGTTATGTATGAGGAAGATGGGGATTTTCAATTATTTCAGCAGTATAGAAGGAGGTGTGGGTAGGAGAATTGGTTGACGGTAATAGGGGTGAGTGATGGTTTAGTGAATTGTAGATATAATTGATGGAGGATCAGAGAGTGTGATTTCGCACGTCATAGGAAGAGGTCCCCCGGATATGTATAAGAAAGAGGGAAGGGACGTCGCATGGAGTGATGAAAGACTGAGGAAGAGTGAGCGAAACGGTATGAATATATTATCCCACGCGAATAATAAAAAGTACTTAGAAGAATGTATGAGATGTTACTTGACGAAGGGTGTTTAGGTTTATATGAGTGTTAGGAGGTATATGGTATTGAGGCATTCGTATTTGGTGGTTGTTATACGGAGGATTAAATGAGGATGCATGGTCAATGGGTGCGATAGCTTTATGGTCGGTATTGGTGGAAATGTTGCATCGGGGGTTTAGAGGTGTTGGGGTAAGTTCGTTTTTTAATATTAAAATTGATAGTATGGTAGTCTGGTGGAACCCCCCCCCCAACATCGATCTCCAAAGACAGAGTACTGATGAGGATGGCAGCTTTAATAAGACGTATGATGGATCTGTAAGCAACGTGATTAGGATGATAAGAAGTAACAGTGGAATTAGCAGGGAATTGAAGGTGAGCGTGGTGTGTTCAATATAAGACGAGACAAATATAGCGGAAGTCACTATTGGAAATTGTTAGAATGAAGAAAAGAATGTTAGTTAGACGCTTTTCAGTGAAGTGCCGTGAGTATGGTTGTAGTCTTGTTTATAAGAGTAAATAGTCTGTTTGAGGTGTAAAAAGTGTAAGCCTATAATAATGACAATAAATGGATTTAATACGAATTGAGTGAAGAAGATTGAGGAATTTTATTTTGGCAATTAGTGGAGCCCATATTGGAAGGATCGGGTTGACATTAGGACGAAAGATACATAATTTATGACGTAGTATAACGAGTTATGAGCGAACATTCATCGAGGTACTAATATGTTGTCTTGAGAGGATAGTGATAGATTTAAAAGATCTCACTATTTTAGTGTTCTCAGTGTTGGTGGTGATAAAATGGAGTTGATGAAATAGAAGCGATTTTTAGCTGTTTTGGGGGCAGTATGCAGATTCAGCTGCCTAACATTTCTATATATATGGTGTATTTAGGAGTTTTGAGTGAATTTTGTATATGTGTGGTGGGGAAGTCCGAATCTGAATGTCGGTTATGGATCTTTGTGAGGTAGTAGAAGATGAGAGAGTTCAGGAAGAACATTATTTTTTTTATGAAGTAGCAGTGAGGGTTCACGTTATTCATATGTTATAGGTCTTTGTATGAAAGCAGAGATTTGTAGGCTATTTTAATAAGTAAGATATGTCGAATCTACTAGTTTGAATAGATTTAAGAGATTGATCTCGTAGATTCACTACTAGTTTTGATATTTGCATTTGGACATTGTATTGTATGTGGAGATCGTATATTTGGGTGTATCAGACAATTGTGCGTCTGTAGGTTGAGTGCGGATGAGTGAATGAGTACAGAGTCGTTACTGTATTCTGCGGTGCTGTAGTTGGAAAAACAACGTGTTTAAGTAAGGTATATGGTTAAAACAAGAAAAGTAGGTGTAAGGTGATCCGAACATGATTCTGAGAATATGATAGTAGAAGGATGAATTTTTAGGATTTTTTAATAAAAGGTGATATAGGAGAATCGATCTTTCGTAAAGGATTGCAATATTTGAGATTGCAGATAATATTATAGGTTGAATCGCATTATGATGAAGAGCAGAATCAGATTGTAATGCATTGTAGTGTGAGTGGGTTTTGAATTGGAACCTTTTTAAAGCATTCCTGTAATGAGTCAATGTCGGTTGGAGAGGTGATAGTAATGGTTTGGATTATGATGATTACCTAAAAAGGATTGGACAAGTAGAGATGGAGATTAGTAATGGTTAAGGACGGGAGTTAATAAGGTAAAAGTCAGTATTGTTTGATGAAAAATGATGGAATATGATTAGAAGAGTTGACGTTGGGCTTTGTGATGATATATCTAATGTGGTGAATGCATGAGGTTAAATAATGAATGTAATTGATAAGAGTATTAAAGGGTTGAAATGGAGTAGACGTTATAGGTTTGATCGAGATTGTTAGGTTTTACGTTCTTTCGATGTGTTGGAGATATTCGCGAATTAGTTGCGAGAAATATATGGATAATTGTGAGGGGAAGCACGATTTAGAAAGGGAAGAATAAATCTTAATATGGGTGTATATTGGGGGTCGATGACTGAGTTACGTAGGAGATAAAGAACAGATCTGGCTTCGAGGAGAATTTGTGGTCTAGACATTAACGGTAAACGGAGTACACGAAAAAACAATTTTGTTTATGGAAGCAATGAAATATATAGAGTACGGGTTATGAGTAGATAGGAGTAAGTTGTGGAAAACTAGAACGATGCAAGATCGCTCGAATAATTAACCGATATGATGAGTTTGAGGGAGTATATGTTAACGAAGCGGATTCCAGGTGTGGGAGGTAAGGTCGCAGAGCAGAGATGTTAAGTGTCAGATCTTTATTGGATATGATCAGAGACATATATGCTATTTTAATTAATTTTTATTAATACATTGTGTAGTCACTCTAGTGAGGAAAAATTACCTAGAATGTTTAGACATTATGTAATCCACATGAACACTCCAGAGAGGGCCTTGTCCAAAATGAATTCCATAAGTATTTTAAATGTTCTTACATTATCCTTCTAAACTGTTCATCTTCATATAGTCTTTTACTTATATTGATTTTTTGAGTTTTTTTCTTTATTTAAAGAAATCCATTATATTCAAACCATCTTGTAGCTTATGTAAATTGTTTTTTGAAGCAAGCAATGTTAAGTTGTACCAAATCAGGATTGGTATTGAGATGCGGTTGTATCAATCACAATAGAGATAAAGTTTGTGTTAACTACGCAGGGAAGAGCATTTAGACAGATTAAAAATAGAAGTGCGTCCCAATACAGATCATTGGGGGACACTCATATTTTTACATATCTTTCTTGGTCCATTCCCTTTATAAAGAACCTTTTGTTTTCTGTTACTATGGTAAGATTTAATAAATGTTAGCTTGCAGTTCTCGGTAACACCATAAAAACTCAGCTTCGTAATATAGGTCAGAATGTTCCACACAATTGAAGGCCTTGCTGAGGTCACAGAGAGTGGCAGAGCAAAAACCTTCCTCTCAAAAGCATTAGCCACATCATTTAACAATCCATCGATTGCATCAGTTGTGGATTTACCCTTTTTAAATCCGAACTGTGAATCGCTAAAAAAGTATTACTATTTTCAAGAAGAGTACGAGGTGGTCATATCACCAGTATTTCAACAGTTTTGAGATTACTGGAATTACAGATTATGGGCGATAACTTTCGGTTTTATCCTTTTTACCTATTTTATTAAATTGGACAGATTTGGATATTTTTTAATTCATCTGGAAATGACTCCCTCAAGTAGGCATAGGTTAAGCAGATGTTAGGGGCTCCGCTAAGTTTTCTTTGGGATTCATAATTGTTTTATAAGACAATTTTGACATTAGATATACATCATTGCTGTTAGAGTTTTTTATTCTTTTTGCAGCGTTAACCAAACATCAATAGGTGTGATGTGGTCCAGACAAATGATAGAGGGAGGGGGTAATGTGTGATTGAGAAGCCAATCTCTGTTGAGGTTTGATTGAAGTATTGCCAACTTTACTTTTAATACTTTCAACTGAGGTCTATAAAAATGTGTTAAAATGTTATCAGGAGATATTTTACGGCTACTTCCAGGTGGTAGAGGCAGTTGTTATGACTTTTTCTTACCTGCCAAGCTGTTTTACACTTATTTGTACTGTTTCTTTATGAGTTTAGTATTTGTATTCAATTTTGGCTTTCTTGATTGATTGTTTGTATGATTTTTAACATCTATTACTTATTTTTGAGTATTTTGTGTGCGCTCTGATAGAAAATTAGTCGATCTTTCATATTTTTTACAGATCTACTGTTTGTACTATGTGTATGTTCTGTTTGTTAGACTAGTTTTAGACAGTTGTTAGTTTTGAAAAATAAAAAATTATTGATCTGTCAGTATCTTAAAGAGAATAAAAAAAAAATAATAGTAAATATATTATTGCATCAATCTATTTTACCACTATTAAAATGTATTTCCCAAAATATAGAAACTATAGCTGTTCTCATAAGTTTATTTATTTGATTTATTAGGGTATGAGTTATGTCTGCAATAGGGGTTGAGGAGGTGGGATTTTTGATCAGAATAATGCATGGTTTTTGGTTGTGAAGCGCTATAAGTAAAACCATCTATGGTCAGAGAAAGGAAATTTAGAATATATTTAAGAGAGAAGAAATTATTAATGTTATTCATTCACAAAAATACATGTCCAAACAGTGGGGCACACCTCTAGTTGGTGGAATGGTTCAGTGGTAAAAATAAATTGTTTTTATATGTTCACAAAAATCCTTTAATTTTTTTGGTCGGGTAGTGATAGAATTTGTAATTAAATCTCTCCCTGTAATTATTGTTTGAGTTTGGCCAGATTATAGACTTATCTGTATTAACAGTTTGTTCCAGTTTCTCCAAAATAGGTTAGACAGTCTACCAGAGGGTGTGATATAATGACACTACTATGTATGTGAAGATTGTTTGATGAAATATATTTGCGGATGCTTCATAAATGGAGTACAAGGCAAAAGATATACTGACATCAGAAGGTGTATACGAGTTTGGAGGCACTAAATAATCCTTTAGAAAAAATTAGAGTTCTCCTTCTTATATGCTTGGGCGGTGTAAGGCACTTAGAAGCATGTTAAAACGCTAGGAGCCGCTATGAACCACATTATTTTGTTGAGCCAACGTCGGAGAGGACACATTATACAGAGGATATTTTGCGATCAATTAAAAAAACTGGTGTTAATATTGAAAATCTTATACTTTCAATAAACCTTGAATATTCTAAAAACGAAACATTGTAAAATTTGTAGTAAGAGACTGCTAGACTAGGAGAACTGAGTAGACTGGGCTGCCTAATTAATACTTTGATTGAGCACGCATTTTATTACTTAAATCTGTCACGTGGGATAGTTGGAGATTTGGAAAAGGATTATAAGTGGAACGGCTTCAGGTACAGGGTTGAGACCAGCACTTTGCAAAAATTGATATCATCATAGGATGATGTTTTTCTCACTAATGACACTAGAGGCGAGAGGATTCAGCAGGATGTTGATGGACACAGGAGCTTGTTTGTTGATTGGAGAATCCTCCTGTCGTTGTGATGTGGTTGCTTCTGGATGTTATTAATAGGAAAACTATGAGTCTGATGGTAAGCTCCGACATCCCTGCCAGTTGAGTTTGATGACTGACTCAAGTGAGTTTAATTGATAGCTTGTATTTCGTTAGAATTAAGCCTTTCTTTTGTGAATTGGAGAGAGACTCAGTTTAGTTTGTTGCTGAAAAGTTAATTTGTCCTGGTTATAGTTGTAATGCAACTGGTGAGAAAGTGCTTGAGTCTTCCCGACTAATATTTCACTTTTTTTATCAGAAACATATATTCAAGTTATCTGCTTTGCATGTCATATGTAGCGGTTTTTTTTTAGTTCATTATTGGACTTAAGCGATTGCGCTTGATGGTAATTTTATACCATGTTTGTCATATCTTAAAGGGTATTGCTCCTGACCTAACAATGTTGTGGTTGCAGCCACATTCTTTAAGTCTAAGGTTTCAGCTTCTCCATCGCGCTTTTGTGTGATCATTTGTTTCAACTACAATAACGATATAGTATTTTGAGAGGAGAAACCTGTCTAGATGGAGTCTAAATCTATATACAATCGTACATTAAAACACGATATTGGTTGATGATTCCAGGACCTTCAGTAAGTTTTTCCCATAATTCTATCCTTAATATTAGAGCTGCAGTCGTCATGGCTGTCTTGCCGATAAGAAATTTTATTTTTTTCGTCTTGCTTCGCAAATAACTTTTGATTTGAGAGAGTTTGACGTTTCACGTGATGAGAGTGCTCTAGAAGAATCTTTGCGTGTCCACTGGTAGAAAGGCTGAATAAAACCTCAGAATCAGATGTTGCAATGCTCTCATCCCAATTAGTTGAGACATTCGTATATGCTAGAGGTACTTTTAGGCTTGAGTCCATACATTTAGCAGTTTTTTCGCCGTTTACAAGCGTTGGGAAACACTTGGTGCATGTGCCTGATGATGTAGTGTTATTACTGCAAGCTATATCATTCATTAGACAGTGATTATCCGCTTGAAGTACAGACTATAGTAGTTTCTGCATACATCTAACCTGACACTTCAGTTACCTCAACAAGTGATCGTTGTTAGTACATATATGGACTCTGTATTTTTTCTATCTTAAGATTATTTCCTTCCGTTTGGTCTAACTTCGGTCTTTGAGTACTTTCGCTTACTGTTTTATTACCTTGTGTATTCACTCTTCTCTTTAACTTGCCATTAGTTCCAATTCTAAATCTCAGCGGCATCTCTTTGTCGGTTACCATTTGTCAAGTACTCCAGTTCAGATCTTCTCTTTGCCTCAGGGTATACTTCTATTTGCTTTATTTAATATCATTGTATTTTGGTGGTGTTAGCACGCTTGTTGTTTTGTTTGTTTAGGAGTTGTATTTAGCATTGAAGGGCAAGCGCGGTTGTGGAGTATAATTGGAGTCCATAAGAACTGTGTTTATGTTCTATGAGGCTGTTCATAATGGAGTTCCTACGATGCGAATACTCTCATTACATTGGCAGTTTCTCAATTTCTGTTTGGTTGAGGGTGTTGGTTAAGTAAGGGACGAATTTATTGAACTGTAATTGCCAATTTGTGACTTATTTAGTGTACAATAGATTTGTTTTTCTTCTTATCTTTTGATCGGCTTCATGTGTGGCATTGTGTGTAAACAAACAATTTGGTTTTTCATCCAGCTGTTTTCTGCTGAGATAATATTTGTTTTTAAATTCATTGTAAAGATAGAGCTCATTTAGCTCCTACATTATTGCCTGTTTGTTGATGTACCATAGACATGACATGAGAATTGCTACAATGTGTTAAGTGTGAATTTCTTCTTTGGCAATAACAGCGCCAAGATCAGCATGTCCTCTTATTTTAGTAAAAACATTTTCACCTTTTTTTAATTTATTTCACTAGTCTATACTTAATGACTTTATGTTTGTGTTTTTTTATAATTATATAAATAAATAACCAAATTCCACGTGTTAATTTGTAAATAATTAGGTACAGTTAGAACATAAATATGCTATATATTATTATTGTTCTTGAAGCAAAAGAAAAAAATTATTATGTAAGATATATATTTTGAGAAAAAATGAAAAATATATTAAAGTACTTTCCTGAGTGAAGATTGATATAGGGACCCAGGTAGAAGTCAGTCACTGAATCAAACTGTGCTACATGAAGCACAAAGTCACTGCAGCTATTCAAATAGAGTTAAGCTGCTATAAATCTATCAGTAGACAGAATTTCATCACTTGAATGCTTGCCTCTTCTGGAAGTTACAGACTGGTTTGTGTTCAGAGGACGTATTTGGAAGATTTGCCGCCTCCTGGGCTAGAACAATTTGCTGCGCAGCCGCGCCCTCACCCACCCGGACTTTTTGGGAATTTCTTTATCCATCATCTGGAAAAGAGAAGTTTTGAATGAGGTTATATGCAAGTGACTGAATATTAACGATGTTTCATTCACTTTTTTTTGCATATGCAACTTAATTATCATAACTCTGGGGGCATAGGAATACCTTTAAAATAAATCAAAGTATTACAAGAAGTTGTTTTATTCATATTATTTTAGAAATTTTTGTTCGTTGCCATTTTAATACACTTATATGTTGTGATGTAACCGCTAAATATTGTACTCATAATTATAATAGCAGTTGATTAACACAGGAGCTTATGCTCCAAGACATTAGCTACCGGTCTTACCCCATTCTCTCCCCTACGAGGTTGGAGCTGACCCGACCCGCGCTGCCCGATACACTTACAGTGGTGTACTGAACCACCCGCTCACCCATTTACGTAGCAGTTGGCATGGCCCAACTCGCACCCTCCTCATAGTACTCTTTACAGTGTTTATTGACCACCACCCTGCCACATAAATGCTAGCAGGTATTACACACTAGCACTGTACGTGTAAGGGGGGGTCTGGGTGGGTCTAAGTACACTGTACATGCAAGCGGTGGGTGGAAGGGGTCAATTACAGTGTTTCGTGGAATGGTGGGTGGGTAGGGTCATTACGCTGTACGTGAAAGGTGTTTTAGGTGCGTGGGTCAATATTACTGTAATACGTGTACAGGGTGGGCGGGATGGAGCAATACCACTCGTTCGGGAGAAAGGTGGGTGGGGTGGGTTAGAAGACGACACTGTACCTGTAATGGTGGCCGGGTGGGTAAATACCACTGTACGTGTAAGGGTGGGTGGCTGGTGGTACATGAAAAATCCTATATATTTTTCCCACCACCAGTAGAGTGGGGTGTGCGGTCAACGAGAAGATTAAGATGACAAACGATATTGACAATAACTTGCAATGGAAAAAAGAGTAAGAGTATTAGCCACATATTCTAGAGAAGAGTGTGTAGTCCAGAGAACTAGTTCAACTAGCTAGTCTATTTATACTTACATGCGTAGCACGGTTTCACTCCAATTTAGAATACAATCTTTGTAACCAAATGAATTTCCCGTTGTTATTCGTTGATATATCCCCCGCCACCCGACATTTCCTAGAACCCAAAGTCCTAAGAGTAAAGAGATGAAGGATCCTCCCACCCACCGAACGAAGATGATGGTTAACTGGCTCCTCAGTTTTGTGCTTAGGTGGGATCATTACATAATCGTCCCACATCTACAGCCATGCTATCTGTTGCATAAGTTTATACTCGCAATAACAGTACCATCGAATTTTTTGAATGTAGCTCTACAGTTATATCTGTTATTAACAAAGAAAAGGAGAATTCCTATAGATATGGAGTATGTAATATTAAATAGAGGAAAAAAACTATAACGCAAATTCTGTTAATTAAATTCATTTGTTACGAATTGATAACGAACCAGAACGTCCACAATCGAATGACCTACGAGTACTGAGTTGTGTGGCGCAGAAAATGGTATGCTGCCTCATGAGTTTAGAGGCTGTATACTGAGTTAAACTAGAGGTCGTGTTGACCAAATACATGTATCAAATTAGATTTTCTTGTTCATTTACGACAATATGATATATAAATTTTCAAATTTTTATAGTTTGCAATTGAGTTGTTCTTAGTCGAACAGAAAGTAAAGTACATCGAAAATTTAAAGTAGTGTCTATCAACTTTCAATGTATTACTAAAAATTGTTTATTGGTATAATTTATGTTTTGTACTGCGAGTTTACGGAATTGTTTTCATATAAGTTTTATAGTAATTTAAGATTTTTGAACTTTTCTCAATATAAATAAAGTTCGTAAAATTTCCTGAGTAAAAAGACACATTGTTTGCTCTTCTTGAGGTAATAAAGATTAATTTCTGATGGTCATCGTTGTAGAGCTCTATTGAAATCTGTTGTTGATTGTAATTTAGTGAAAATTGATTACAGTTAATTTTATTGTTGTGTATAATGGCAGTGTTTTTTAATTGAATTAATATAACTAATGCCAATGTCATACATAATGTACAAAGTAATTGGAGAAAAATGAAGTATGTAGAGAAGTGTTTTTCATATGCCTGTTAGGTAAACAACTTCAAGGATCGGTTCAGACATGTTCTGCGCCTACGCAGTACGACGACACAGTATAATAATATACTGTAGAAGCAGGGGAGCGACAGAGACTTTGATAGTGTGTGGGCCGGGAAGTGTTTTCCAAGATTGTGGACCCTTCCTATTACTTCGAAAATAATTTTAATTATTTTGATTGTCTCGATACACTATTAAGACTTGATATTTTACTTTTAGGACATTTACAATATTCTTAACAATCTCTCTCATTTGATTACGTTGTAGAATTACAGATTAGCGTTGTTTCATGGACGAGTTTCCTCAGGCTAGCTGCAAAATTGGTAAGTCTTTTTCTGATTGTCATATGAGATTTTTTATATATTTTTTTAAGTATTACCGCTAGTCAATAACATCTAATTCATTTATACAAAAACTGCGTTATGTTTTTACAATACTTTAAATGATATAATGTCGAGACTAGCAATGACATTGGAGATTTATACGACAATTGCAATGAGCCCGTGTCGCTCTCGCTCCCACGTCATTTCAGTAGTTGGGCGCAGCAAGCTCTCTTTCGATCACCAATTTGAGGAGCCGTCCTGCAATGATTAGCTTGGTGAGTGAGTCAGGGAGCAAGATGTTAGCAATGAGAGTGGACCAAATGTTCAGACGGAATAAAATTTTGTAATTTGGCGAGCGTGAACATATAGTGTTATATAAATCAGTCAACTGAGAGGGTGAGGTGTAATATTTATTGTTTTCAAATAACACGGTTTGTTAGAAATACTGGGTACGTAGCTTATTGATGTTGGACAGATTATAAACATCTAGTTTTAATTTTTACTCTTGATTAGAAGTTTGTCTTTGAGCTAGACTTTCTCATATACAATTAATTTTTATGTCACAGTAATTAAAGGAAATTTTTGTGTACAAATCAATTTCTCAGCATAAAACGCGAAGTTTATTAAAAAGTAAGCATTAGATTTGTAATCAAATTCAGCTATATTTCAAGAAACTCAAAACAGTAACAAAAAGAGATACATAATTACTGAGAATCACTGCAGAGAAAACAACTGCGACCCCAACAGACCAAGGGCCCAAATTATGGGGAGCGCATGAAAAAAAATATTAATAATTAGTCCTCCATGCCTGTACAAAGAATAACTATACTTAATTTTTAAAAATTTAAGGATTAGTAAGTATGTTAGCTCTTCCAATCAATGCTTATTTGACGACATATAAAAATAAAATAAATAAGTAATAAAAAAAAAGACACTAAGATCCAAGGAAATAAATTTAAATAACTAAATGATATAGGTTGAGAAACTAGTTGTGCCAGGCAAGCCTTCAAGTATCAAGTGTTTACGAGTTGCTCTGAAGACGGGCGTGAGATGTCCACGCATGTCTACACCCAGTACCAGCTATGGAATTAAATAATATGATTGTAAAATTTAGAAGGAGTTAGCCTATGAGCGGGCATCCACCGCGCCCCACCAGGCGTATACTGATAGCCAGCGCGCCTACCAGCTAAGCGGCGACAACCAGTTTATCTTTATTAATGAGTCGTTGGTCATTCGCCAACTAAATACCTATAATAACAACCATGCAGGTGAAACAAGTTGCGCTATTTTTCGTCTCTTAGACAACCTATCGAAATGCAATATATTTTAACATTTCTCTTCATATGCTATATGCAATTGGATCGAGAGTTTAACTGACCGTAGCTTAAAATTACACAATCGCAAGAAATTTCTTCTGAAATTCTCTAGATCATGTTTCGCACGAATATAGTTGAAGTGGGGATAACCCAGAAGACTAGAGATGACAAATCCTCAATCTGGGGGTTCGAATTAAAGCATCTGAATAAATTTTAAGTGTTTCAATGTTTCTAATTTCTTTTCTAATCCTGAAATGTTAAAACCAATGAACTGTAAGCTTTCTTCACGCTCGTCACAATTTAACATGATGGGTGTTTTGAGAAAACTCAAATCATCTGTTATAAGGACCCCTCTAGATCGCATTAAAACTGTTTCACGCTACTTAGAGACAATCATTTATTTTGTAAGGAGAATAAATTGGTGTTTCGTTTCTATGTATGAGGACATTAGACAGACAACATTTATCAATAGATTAAAGTAAAATGATTATCTTGACTCACTTGTGTAATAGTATCTGTAAATCATGTGAATGTCATTATGGGTCGCAAATTCATGTCTAATATTTTAGAAAATTTTTAGGTCTTCAGCTAATTTAAAAGCATTTTGATGTAATATGTTGGGCACTAAATCAATTTATAAATAGAAATGAAAAAAAAGTGCCTCCAATTACTTGCTCCTTAGAGAAAAATCTGCCAGACCAGCTGAAAATAAATAAGACCTTATAAACCCCGATAAGACAAATACTGCCGCGGGTCCTCCAAGTATGAACAGAAAGAAATTTAATAAAGTTGTCGAGAGAAAACCATGTAGTTAAGTTTTGATACAGTACTTGATGTTTACACAATCAAACGCCTTGTGAAATCGCAGTGTAAATTACTATTGATCCCTTGAATCCAGGGCACGAGAAGTGAAATCAAATTGATTAGTTGAAATGGAGCGAGGAATGCCTGTTGGCTCTTAGAAATATAAGGAATGTGAGGGAATATGGTGTCATACAGAATGATCTCAAAAGCCTTGCGCAGGTGTACTTAAAATAGAGACAGGGTCGATAGTTATCTAATGTCTGATTCATTACGGTACCTTTCTTAAAGATAGGCGTTATTTTAATTTTCCTTCCATAATTTTGAAAAGGTAGATTTTTGCAAACAAAGATTAAAAAATATAGTAAAATGGTACAAGAAGTAATTCAGAGCAATCTTTAACAATAAATTATGTATCTGCCGATGAAATAAATAAATGTCATTTGGAAATATAAAGATTACAGTGTCTGAAGTGCTTAACCTCCATAGCAACTGACCAACTTAAACACCTTGGTTGCATACTAGATAAAAATGTATGTAGATAGCCATATAGACGAAATCTCGGTTTAGCACTCTAAGCTATTGATTGGCATGAATTATTGCAATTAGCATCCCCAAAGCAACTAGAAACAGCATAAACATACCATACATTGTCCGAAAGTCATATATACATTGTGTATCGGTCAGTGGGGTTTGGTCCACTGAGAGTAATCTGCCGTGTCCCGGTAATGCAGAAGAGAGCAGTCAGAATAATGGCAGGCCCTAGGGTCCAAGATAGATATGTCTTCAAAACCCTGAATATCTTGACCGCTACATCCATCTACATCTTGGAATCTGTCCTGTACAGTTGTGATAAAGAACCCCCCTAAACAAACTAACATGCATGAATACACCAGACATGCAGGAAACTATGTGCTAAGCAGTTCACAGAGAAGCCATGTAAGAAAGAAAACCACTATATGCAGTAGGTGATGATGCTCAACAATCTACCAAAACACTTGAGAGCTGAAGGTCCATAGGTGATATAGAAGGTTCTGAAGTGATGGCTAATAGACAAGGCTTTCTACACCCTAAATGAGTTTTATTATTGGAGGGATCATATTGGAGGGATCATGAAGACACAATGAAGTCTTAATAATATTGTATGAAGTCTTGTTTTGTTTCATTAAGTGAGATATCAAATTAAAGGTATTTTTCTCCTGAATCCAAATATACCTTCAGATTTTGTGGAGAATAAAAATGATGGGGCCTGTGTCCCAAAAAAACAACAAATTTCCTAGAACTAATAAACCAGTAATACTAAAATAAGGTGCCTCAAGGTGAGTTCCACAAAGAAGCTAAAGGCGTAGATCCCAGGTTAGGCCACAGGCCGAGCTCCCCACAAGCGTAACAATTGACGGTGTTGGCAAGTGAAGCGTTCAGGGTTGTCCCGTAGTATGCATATAAGCACGTATATTGTATTATGTTATGTTAATGTCATGTCATAGAATTGTTGGACTTGATATGTTGTTAACTATTTCCCAATATTGTTTGTATCTTGCACCTTCAAAAGTTTATCTTGTTAGTATTTTCTACCTTTGATTTTATATACTCGTACACACATAGATTTATCATCCAATGGCTTGTCATTACGGCGCCAGCTCGCGATCCATCATCCTACTTGCCATGACAATTTTTAAATGAAATTACAGTCGCGGAAGACTGGGAAGAATAGTTCTCTGTCTCACTTCCACAACTCAGTACATCTTACTCATACCGTTGTTCTTTCAGTAGGCTTATTATAGATGTCATATCAATTTACAAGTAATAATATGATCAAGGGCCATTGTACGTGACTGGTTTGAAATAAGAATAAAAGTAATTTAAACTATTAGTTATTATGTAGGTATATTATCATTATCTAATGTATGTTGCTTGTCTGTAGTTGTTGTGGCAGCCATTTGTGCCTTTGTATAAATTTAAAATTGGAATTGTCCATTGGCCATGCAAAATAAATAAATAAATGAAGCTTCCCTCCTCACAAAGCTGATCACAATACATAATATCTTAGGAGGGTACTGGTCATCAATATCCCTATCTGTAGGCTGAGCCAGAAGAATAATTGTTTTCCTGTTTAACTCATTACCAGAGACTGCACGGCAACTTCAACAATCATATTGACAGGGCCGGTTTAGGGGTAAGCAAATTACGCGGCCACGTAGGGCGCCAGGAAAAAGGGGACGCCAAACGCCCAGTATTAAACTAGGGGATAACAGTAACTCGTTACTAAACGGGTGTATTTAATAACGACAATATATGTTTACTACGTATTAGTATTACTCAGTTGAAGTTGAGTGTTGATTCACTCCACCAAATTGTAGGAGTACGGGTATGTCGTAAAGTAGAACCTCTTGAGCATGCGTATATTGACCTTACCAACACCTAAAATATTGCTAAAAGTTAATCCCAGTACTCGAGTTACTGTTACTCCTATATTGACACGAAACCTTACAAAGAGGTCTGCTACTCACACAAATACTACTGCCTAAAAAGGCGGATGACTTTAGTTCACAGAATAAAAAAGAGATTGTATATTTCTTTGTCTGTGCTTTAGTTCCCTCATGCACCGTGGAGTAAAGCACCGCTAGTGACGTTCGTATTGTAAATAATGCTTGACAATACGTCCTCTGCTACCGTTTATTAATTTTCAATTTTGCTTACACGAATCTGTAGCAAATATAATTTTATCACAAATTCAAGATGTATATTAAAATATACAGGGTGTTCTGAAAAAAGGTGCCCATAAGGCAGGGCTTGATTCCTCACATCAAAAGAAGAAAAAAAGTTCTAATTAACATAGGTCCGAAAATGTTTCGTTAGAGAGTTACGGCTAGCGAAAGATTTCGCCTGAATTTCAGTTCCCCTGCTGAAACGAAGCCCTACGGGTATTTGTTGGCTGTTAATTAAGATGTACAATTTAGCGTTCTTTATGTAAAATGAACTGAAAAATTGAATAAAACCGTTTCCAGACCTGTAGCTACAGTAGTTTTTAAGATATGTGATGAAATACGCGAAACTTGGTCCCGAAAAAACAAGTTCCTTTTAGGTTTGAAGCAGATTTACTATGTTAAATGTACAATAAACCCAAATTTTTTTACAGAACTTTTAGAAAATTTAATTTCGAAGAGAAAGATGTAAAATAAGTCTATAATAGACAAACGCAACCTTTAAAAAATAATCCTTAATTAGCCTACATACAAAACGCATGAAAAATAGACAAAATCTGTTAAGCTCTCTACAAATGTAATATTGAAATTAAAACAGCTGTTGTAATAAAACAAATTAATGAGTTACTAATATTTTTTATCAAGTAAACATTTTTAACAATCATAAATTATCATACATAAAAAAGTTATCTTAATTATCATTCAACAAAAAAGTTACACTTGTCCTAAAAAAACTAACCACGTCACAGTAGATTTTCAAAATGTTTCCCCTCATTCAAAATACAAGCATCCAGCCGTCTTCTCATAGACTGCCGAACTCTTTCGAAGATCCCAGGTGTCTCACGTATCCTTTGAATCCCATTAATAATCCTTGTGCGCAACTCTTCTATGCTATCCACAGGCGAGTCATAGACAAGCTACTTTAAATGTCCCCATAAGAAAAAGTCAAGAGGATTGAGGTCAGGTGACCTTGCAGGCCATGCTACTGGGGCTCCTCGACCAATCCATCTGTTTGGATATGCTTCATTTAAAAATTCTCTTACTTGTAATGTGTAATGAGCTGGAGCTCCTTCCTGCATGAACCACATTTTGTTGCGTGTGTATAGTGGCACATCTTCGAGTAACTCATTCAGATCAGTCGTCAAGAAATGTAAATAATTTTCACCATTGAGTCTATCAGGTAAAAAACGAATAAAAATTTTATCACCCAGAATAGCAGCCCATACGTTTATACAAAACTGATATTGGTGACGGTTCTCTGAAATAGCATGTGGATTTTCAATTGCCCAAATGTGAGTATTGTGGGGGTGTTAAGAATAGCCATTCTTGAAAATTTTGCTTCATCAGTAAAGATAATGTTATTTTAAAAAAATGTGGATTTCTGCACCTTTGGATAAGCCATTGGCATAGCTGAACACGAGGAAAGTAATCTCGAGGCAAAAGAGCCTGGACCCTTTGATAGTGATAAGAATGTGCTGCTCATGTAAAATCTTCCAGACAATTGAATTACTAACACCGAAATCCAAGGCTAGTTCCTCTAGTACTTCTTCCAGGATGATTCTCTATTTCGTCCAACACGCCCTCCTCCAATTCAGCTGTACACATTGTACGTGGCCGTCCTGATCTACCAACTTTTCCAGGTTTAAAGGTTCCCGTCTCACTTAGCCTTCTATGAATGGAAGAAAACATTTTATGAGTCGGTAACTGTCTACGAGGAAAGTGTTCCTGATAGAGTCGTCTAGCCTCACGACTGTTGCAATGTGCAAGTCGTACATTAAATGCATGTCTGCCATATTCACCATTAGTGTACATAATATTCATATTACCTGCCATGATGAATAAGATATTATTAGCTATCAAAAAATTAACTGCACTAACTTGTATTAAAGTACAGATCAACACACGCACATAATGAGCAATGGAAAAATAGCTGCTTGTAATGTTTATTTAAATTATTATAAACAATGTTTACATTGTTTAAACATATGTTTTAAATAGAAATTATTTTGTTCCTTAAATCATATGTTTTAATACAACAGCTGTTTTAATTTCATATTACATTTGTAGAGAGCTTAACAGATTTTTGTCTATTTTTCATGCGTTTTGTATGTAGGCTAATTAAGGATTATTTTTTAAAGGTTGCGTTTGTCTATTATAGACTTATTTTACATCTTTCTCTTCGAAATTAAATTTTCTAAAAGTTCTGTAAAAAAAATTTGGGTTTATTGTACAATTTAACATAGTAAATCTGCTTCAAACCTAAAAGGAACTTGTTTTTCGGGACCAAGTTTCGCGTATTTCATCACATATCTTAAAAACTACTGTAGCTACAGGTCTGGAAACGGTTTTATTCAATATTTCAGTTCATTTTACATAAAGAACGCTAAATTGTACATCTTAATTAACAGCCAACAAATACCCGTAGGGCTTCGTTTCAGCAGGGGAACTGAAATTCAGGCGATATCTTTCCCTAGCCGTAGCTCTCTAACGAAACATTTTCGGACCTATGTTAATTAGAACTTTTTTTCTTCTTTTGATGTGAGGAATCACGCCCTGCCTTATGGACACCTTTTTTCAGAACACGCTGTATAACACCACAAACAAGAATAATATCAGTCAATCACCATGTTGTACTTGATGGGCAACATTGGATTAAATTTAATTGTGTAAGGAAAAATAATTTTTTATAATCAGGATGGTACGAAAAATTATTAAAATATATTACGTATAGATATGAATAAATTAATTTTGAGAACGAAACAGAATTTGCCTAATGACCTGCAGAGATTAATCTAAATATACACGTAAGGTGAAAACCTTTCTCTACAATAAAATAATGTCATTTTTGTTTTACTATTTATTATTACTACTCGGTACAATTAAATCACAGAACATGTTTATGGATGGATTAGTATTACTCTATTTTTAATATTCTGTGAATAAAAGCCTCTTGAATCATAAAAATTACCAGATTGTTTTTAAATGTCATTTGTATGTTTTATGAATGTGTGTGCCCAACAATGCATGTTGACCAGAATTTGATAGTGACATCATGAATGTCACTTCAATAAATAAATTTTAAAAAAATACTTAAAATAATCTTCGACAGTTTAAAGTCGGCGCAGGAATTGTGCGTACCCGAGTTTGAAGGCTGTTTACTAAAAAAAAACTAAAAGGCATATGAACAATTCAATCACACCATTGTTTTTCACGTTTGATTTTACGTTATGACATATGCATTTGTAATTTTTATTACAAGTTTTAATCATTTTTATCCTAATTGGAACAAAAAAGTGCCGGAATTTTTAGTAGTTTTCACTGTGCATCAATTTTATACTTTTACTACTCAAACACCCGTTAATGTATCAAATTCGCATTTCAAAACGTAGTTGACAAGAATGTTTTTATACGTTTCATAAATTTCAGATTTTAACTTTTTAAAGTAAATGTTATGTATTTCATGAAACAACGTTTTCTTGGCTTTTAGTGGTCGTACAATTAATCGATTGGTTACGTTGTAATTCTTATTTATTTATTTATTCGTAAGACGCCGATCGTCAAGATATGGGCGAATATGGATTTCGAATGAGTGTAATGAGTGTAGATGAGCGAATGTAGTCATTGTTACAAACTAAGGCTGACTTATTCCTTAGAAAGTGTCATTAATTAATAGCCCAATGACAAATGAACAGCCGGTGATTATTAGCTGATCCTTCTCAAAATGTATTGACTCTGATTAGGATCGAACTGAGAACCTTTAGCACATGAAGCTGGGATTGAACCAACTACGCTACCATGAAATGTATATTTACAATAGATTAATTTTATATGCTGGATGTTTCTGATGTGACTGGATTTTTCATAGGCTTCCTATTTTCTTTGTAACAGGCTTCAAACTCGGATACATATAATTTTTGCGTCGGCAGTAGGTATGTAACCATTTCTAAGTTGGATCTTAAAAGGACTTATCTTAGATTAACCATTTTTCAAGAACGTTTGAGTGAATTGGCAGCAATGGCCACTGAGAGTGGTTTATTAAACCAAATGGACACCGATTACATTATCGACGAATTTGCCAAAGTGAAAGCAAGAACAATATCTTTTAAGTGTTCTAACTGAAAACTTCTAAGTTTTGCCTTTAATGCACGAGTAAATTCATTTTTGAATTTTTCGTAAGCTGACTAGTGTTGTATTAATTGATTTTTATAGTATATTAGCTTTGATATTTTATATATAATTAGGCTTTAAAATCTAAAAATATATAAAATATTTTATATATTTTACATTGATATGTAAATACCCTGATATTTGAGTCTCGTTGCTTATCCCTTAATCTTTAGTATTTTTATTTATTTGAATTGTATTTTTAAATATTTGAACCCAGAGAGAATGCCCCCTATATCTCAGGGTTTTTATTGTGGGGGCCGCAATATTGTTCCCTTACACTAGAAAAATGTATATAACCGGCCTTGCACATTGAAAAATAAAATCATGGCTCATTTATTTATATTATTAAGGTTTCTATTTCAAATACAAAGGTTTTTATATTTTATGAGTACTGTAACATCACTTTTTTACTTTCTCCCATATGCGTTAGTATAAAGTATTGTGATCGTCCTCAAAATTGTTTACAAGTTTTTTTTTAACAAGCGCTCTTTTACGGAGTAATTAGCCAGCATGAACATAATCAGTGAGGCAAGTCTTAAATGGCTCAATGGATGGACTTTACATTTTTATTCTTACTAATATACAATATGGACTTTTGGATCTTGATTCAAAATATATCACAGCTTTTTTAAATTAACCAGTGGTAGCTGACAACAAACCAAACGATGTATACCTCGTACGACCTTCTATTACTTAAGGGGTTTCGGTATGCTTGAATATAAAACAATTAAAACTTTGTATTGCAGTTTTTGTCCCTATAAGTTTTAGTTTTAATTTAAGACCACTCCCCAAATAATATAATAAGTAGAAGCGAACCTACGTGATTTTTTTATATGCCAATGCCATGGCTTTTGGCTCAGCGTTTGTGAGAAAAATGAGAATAGTTGGTGCAAACAGCGAGGAAGAGCCAAAAATGAAACATATGATCATACCCAGCATTCGCACATACCTGAATCTATTATGAGGGAGATAAAGCCTATTTTTACGGGTCTGGTTGATCCTAATCTGCTGAAGAAGTCACAGAACCCCAATGAATCTATGAATGGTGTCATTTGATTGTGACTCCCAAAAACTGTTTGTGGGATCCGAAACACTAAAATTAGGTGTGTTTGATGCCATATTAAATTTTAATAAAGGCAGTGAGACAAGGTGTTTGTTATTGAAAGAATTAGGAATGATTGTTAGTGAAAATACAACATCAGTAATATGTGAACTAGTCAAGTTACGTGTGCAACGGGGCAAGTATATGGTGCGTGAATTCACTAACTACATTTAATCAGGTATTTACTCCACTAAATAACTTTTTATTTGCGACTATCAGAAAATTTTTCATATAAAGGACACGTTTTCTCAGAAATTACAAATGATATGGTCTAACAATTTTTACCACATACTCTTGGTAAAATTTAACCTTAGACATAGTATCCTTTTCATTAATGTCTTAGTTTTTTACATTTAAAATTTAATTATTTCGAAATATTTTAAAAACATTTGTAAATAAAAAACTGAAAAATATAAAAGGAAAAGCTCATGTAAACTTGTTAAACACAACACATAAATTCATTGAGATATCTTTAGTAGTTTCCATGGACACGTGTCATCATTATTGTAAATTTAAAATGTGCACTAATGGGCCTACTGAACCACCTTGAATATAAACTAAGTAATAGAAAGTCACATTGTTATTAATTCATTACATTCTTTGGCCCTAATTGTAGGATCTGAAGTAAACTTAATTTAAAATGTTTTATAAGTTACATAATATGTTTTTACAATCTTCTTTAGATTTTAAACTAGTTGTCTATGGAGACATCGCACTCTTCCCGCCTTATTCTTAAGCCAGAAAAAAAATCTTCTTTTAAAATAAAATTAACCCAATATAATTGTAAAATAAATATTAATGTTTCCGTTATTATTAAAACAATGCAAATAATTCTTCGAAATAACACTATTTATTCTATAAAATTAAAATGAAATGATTTTTTTGTTGGAACATTTTTAACACTTTCCCGCCATTTCAAAGTGGGAGGGAAAATGATCGTCGACAAGTGTTCGTCACTCTACTGACTACGGCTATTGTCTGTTTGTGTATTCTTTCAGTGGTCTGTGAATTCAATTGATTAGAGGCATATGTACAGTTTGTGACTGTCTAGATTTGTTATGTCAATTGTTTGTTTCTATATGATTAACTAGGGTTATTTCCAAGTGAGAGTTGTATTGTAATTTCTTTACTCAAGTCTTAAAATTGTGCTTAGGCCTAAAATAAAATGGGGCTCTCAGGTGAAAGTGATGAAGATATATACAAAAAACATCAAGATCTCTGCAATGATTTGAATATGGATAAGGAATCAGCTAATGAAGCCTGGCAAAGCTATGAAAATATTCGACAAAATTATACTTTGGAGGTTGGTTACTGAAAATTGAATGCTGTTGTCTTTAAAATATATTACAATAGTCTCATTGGTTTTATTTCTAAGTAAAATTATATAGACCTAGTTACATTTACACCACACATATTTCAGACTTGCCAACCTAGGACAAATACAATGCGGGAGACTTTTATATAAAATATCCTGTGGTGTCAAGAGGCCACGATGCGGAAATTTATGTCAAAATGAGGGAGACTCCCGCATTTTGCGAGAAAGTTGGTAGGTCTGCCTATTTGTTATTGTTATGCTCTAGAATTTGTTTTAATTAATTTTTCTAAATCAGTTTATTCATAATCTTGAGATGACAATGGTTTTCCCTAAGAAATTTGGTGTTTCACTCATGTATATAATATAAATAGACCAAATCTCAACTTTCCCAGTATTGTAAGTACTGTATCGAGAAGAGAATAGCTATATATCGCTGAACAATGTAGCCTATTATGTTAATAAAGGTTACTTCTGGAAATCTTAAAGTATGTCTAGCAGTAGGATTCTCCTTACCATCACCACTTTTATTCTAAGCTAGATGATAATTTTTGTTTTTGACTCTTCACTAATGCTGTGTATCTTCCAAGTAATCTAGTATGCCATATACATATGGACCATTTCATTTCTGAGATTTAATTATCATGTCACTAAATGGTTTCTTGATGGAACATCAGTTAACATAGTTATAGTGAACATATAACTATCTATTTATCCTGTGCACAGTTAGTTTACAACAAAAGATGAGCTAATAGAAAGACCATCAATGGTTTTGGAATGGATAAGAGAAGAGTACAATTCTTGTTCAAGTCATAATATTTTACATCCATTCAGATCATGTCACACCTAAGTTCATTTTGAAGCAAATACATATTACTTTAAAACATTTTTGACTTACTTTTTACTGTAAAGTGTCATACCCCCCCAGACCCCCGGTGGCCTTGCCCCCCCTGGGAAAATATTCTGCGGGCGCTATTGTTACGTTCTGTACTATCCGGATTCATCTTCCATCATATTTAACCGGTTAACCAGAGTTTACTGTACATACAATTTTTTTTTACTTTCTTTCTACTGTAATGTTTCCTTTGACATTTTAAATTCATTAGTTATTATGACATGGATGTTCGTAAAGACATTTTACCAATATATTATGACATAGGTCTTAATGAAAAGAGGAGCTCTTAAGTACACCGTTAATAGATAAAACAGCTTCATGTTCAGATTTGTACAACTCCTTTTGAATAATTATATTTTGTGACATTTAACTTGTTGTAACTCTTTTATTAGTCTGGTTAAATTTACCCTGAAACTGTAACAGGAACAGGGTTGTATTCTCAACATATTCAGTAGAGTAGCTCTTGATTAAAACAATCATGCCCACATACAGGTTGTTCCCAAACAAATAGCATAATTGATTAATGTTGTCATCATTAACATAACAAATCTAAGACCAATCAAAATAGTTTTCATAATTTTTTACTGTCACTGACGAACGAGTAAGCCATTTATATTTTTGACAATCATTAATACAGTATTTATTTATTGTTTGTTGCGTGATAATTGAAATTAACTATGATTGAAGCACTGTACGTGTATTTTTGAGCGGGAGGGTCAATACCAACTGTTCGTGAATGGGTTGTGTGGGTGTGTCAATACCACTGTCACTGTACGGACATGTAGACTGTGATGTACATCAATGATATAGTATCCATTTGACAGACATAAATTTTACTATGTTTTATGCTGAGAAAATTGAGTTGGTACAAAATGCTTTTTATGCCTGTTAAATAAAAATTGAATAGTTTAAAGTTTAGCACAAAGACAAACTAAAATCACGAATATAAACTAGATGTTTTAATGTCCAACATCAATAAGCTACGTACCCAGTGGTCTACAACCTGTTTTGAAAACAATAACATAACCTCAACTCTCAGTTGACTGTTTTTGAAGCACTAGATGTTCGCGCTCGCCAAATTATTTTACTTCGTGAACAGTCGGCTACTTGCTCTTTAGCTAGCGAAGCCAAGTGGCCTATACAAATTTATTGGCCCCTCCCTCCCTCACCCACAGCTAATATCATTGGCGAGGATGGCTTCTCAACTGGCAATCGAAGAGCTGCTGCGCCCAACTATGCAACTGTCTATGCAACTGACTGTAGCATTGCTTGTTTCGTTATTAATGATTTAATAAAAGAATAGCAGTTTTGTTATAAGAGATTGATGTTATTGTAGCGGTAATACTTAAGGAAATGTTTAAAAGTATATGACAATTAGAGAAAAACTTACCGGAGCTTCGCAGCTAGCCCTGAGAAAACGTCCATGAACAAGAATCTTAATTACAATAGTAATCTAACGAAAGAGATGGTAAGAATATCGTAGAATGTGCTAAAAGTAAAATATCAATTATAGTATATTTGACAATCAGAGTAATTAAATTAATTTATTTTGAAGTGAAGGAAGGGGCCACATGGTAAACTTTGCCCCGGGGCCACCAAAAGTCTCTGGGCGGCCCTGATTATAGTTTTGTATATTCTTACCTTGGTACTTAAACAGTATTTTATAACTTTTATCATTTTTGATAAGCTCCAGAAGCATTTTGTTGCTGCTCGATTATTGTTGCATTCAAAGGTCAGATTATCGACCCTCAGAGGTTCATTTCTCTCATTTTGGATTCTTCTTCTTTTAGGTATTTTGACTTCACTTCACTTATCTTAAGACCAATCTTATTAGCTTCCTGTATAATAATTTTTGTCAATTTATCTAGGTCTTCTTTTGATTTTGCAATAAGT
>JAQJVL010007035.1:0-25832 GCA_035578905.1 Stictocephala bisonia | reverse complement strand
TTTTTGTGGGTTTATTTAACGTAACTAACTTTTATTTTTTAATCAATATTATAAATAACAAATAAAATGACCCTCAACCCATCTGAAATAGAAAAATTGATTGATGAAGATGATTTTGGTAATCATCTTATTTACAGGTAAGTAAGATGATTACCAAGATGGTAATCATCTTATTTTGGCAATATTTTCAGGTAGTTCTAAAAACAATAGAACTACCTGTAAATATTGCCCATCCAGTAAACGACGAATGACAACTCATCATTGCATTCGTTGCACGAAGGCCTATTGCAACGAGCACCGCAGCCTTGTATGCAGCAACTGCACAGATGGAACCTAAATCTTTGCAAGTATCAATGCTATGAACATGAACTCTTAAAAATTACTTTATAACTATGTTCTTTTAATATATTTTAATGTTTAATAAAATATTTTTTTTTTTTTTTTAGTTTGTTTGAGTTGTTACATAAAGTTCTGTTCTTTTTAGAAGGTCACAATTTATGTTTTAAAATACAAATTATAAACTTGAGGTTTTTATGTATTAAACTATTGTAAAGTAATCTAAATACACCAAATAACATATTTACGCTGTTTAATGTTTAATTTTTACACCCAATACTGTTTTTTTTTAATTAAATAGGAAAAGTAGTAAAAATTACGAATGGTTACCATTAGTGTGATTTTTAGGAAGCTTACCATTCCAGGGTTAACATAAAATGTCATTTGTAATATAATTATAAACAAAATTAGTAGACTACCGTTTTAGATTGCTAGATAAAATGTATTAGACCTCTAGTTATAAGCATTCTTCCTCTTTTGTAAAGTCATTTAATATGACACATACAATAGGGTATCCATTTGGAAATGTTGACTCTGCAACTCCATATTTTTGGCATGGAGGTGATACTCTGTTACACCCCAAAAACACCCATTTTCAGTCATAATGTTTGCCTTGATTGCCTTAGGGAATCATACTTGATTTCCCAGAAGATTTTTGCGTATTTACTATATATAAAAATGTTTGGTCTGTGCTCTGAATCCTAATATTGAGTACATTGTAAGTGATTTCATACATAAGTTTTTTTGTACAATTTATAATTATATTGAATTGAATTGAATTGAAAATTTCTTTATTCATATTTTGTACATGGAATACAAAGAATAGTGTCAAATACATTTTAAAACTAAAGAATTATAACTAGCGTTAAACAATGTACTGGTATAACTAGTCGATAAAACATAAAGGTGAAGTTAATTGTAAAACTCATCCATAGAATAAATTGGTCTATCCAACATGTATAGTTTTATTAGCCTTTTAAATTTATTTACATTATTTTCAATTTTAATATCTTGTGGCAGGTGATTAAATAAATTAATACCTATCACAGTTGGTTGTTTTTCAAAAAATGATAACTTATGACAAGGCATTTTTAACTTATTTTTCTCCCTAGTATTATATTTATGGTTTTCCCCCACTGTTTTCAATGAGCTATAGATTAGTTTAGTATGCAATATAACTTTGTAAATATTTAAACTATAAACAGTCATAAATCCCAAATTTCTAAAATGTTCTTTTACTGAATCATACCAATTGAGATTCAGAATAATACGAATGGCTCTGTATTAATAATATTCTATCAAGATTTTTTTGTGATGTTGCTCCATAAACGTCAATACCAAATGGAATATTCGAATGAATGTATGCAAAATAGATAGTTTTCAATGATTTTAGATCACAAATTTTGGCCATTCTATATAGAGCAAATATACCGGATGTAAGTTTCTTAGCTAGTGTATTAGTTTGTTCATCCCAATCGAGGTGATTATCAATTCAAGCCCAAAGAATTTGTATTTTTTACTTCTTCGAGTTTTTTGTTATTTAATTCTATCAAAGGTGCAGCTACATTTTTATTTTGTTGTGTATAAAATTGAATTAGTTTAGTTTTTGAAGGATTTAATAAAAGTTGATGTTTGATGAAAAAACTGTTCATATTTAACAAATTATTTTTTGCTGATTGTTCTACCTCATTGATTGTTCTGCCACTTACAATTAAGTTATCATCATCTGCGTAAAGGCATATTTTATTATTTAAGCTCTCACAAACTTGTTTTGGCAAATCCTTAATATAACACAAAAATAATAAGGGGCCCAATATTGAGCCTTGAGGAACGCCGTTTTTAACTGTTCGCAAGGATGATTTTTGATAACTTAACTGCCTTTTTTCATTGACAAATGGTATTTCCACAAAACTTTGTCTATTGATTCTATACTAATATTGATATAGACTGTTTCGAAATTATAGTTCAGAATACTGATATACACAACTATTCCCAAAAGTGTTGAGTAATAAACCAATTTCCTCTGTATTAAACTGTATTACTGAACAGTATTAAATTGGCATAAAATTTAAGATAACTATTAATTTTTATTCACTGAGGAGTAATTTTAAATGCTTGTATTGCAGGCCGCTTGGAACTAATTTAAAGTGGGGGCTTATAAAATACCCAAGACAGAGGTTGCGGAGAGAAGTGATATTTGGGATTGCAGATGTACTGGGTGTGTATGTTATGTTAACTGTAATAGTAAGTTTATATGGTAATAAATTAATAATATTTTCATACTTTTAAAGCCTTCATTACAATAGCAAACTACATATGATTTTTATTTCCACAAAATTCCAGAAATGTACATGGATATTGTTGAAATACACATACAACTAAAACGTTATAGTATATAATTTAGATTGAAGTATTTATCCTTGCTACATTATACTCATTTTTTAAGAAGTATTATTACATATGAACTATTCAACTGTAGAGTCTCATAAACTCTGACTAATTTAGACTTTAAGGAATTCATACATGATATTTTCTTATTTTTTTTGTATGTTACAACAAGGGGGTTGTTAGACTGATGAAATAAAATTTTAATAACTGTCTATAACTTATATTGTTTGTCTTAATGAATTTGAGATATAAAATGGCTATGGCATCAACCCACCATTATTGGGATAACCCACCAATACTATTAAGGAATCACAAATATTTGAGTCATTTTTTTGGAGGGGGCGGCTAAAAAGGTTTAGCCCAGGGTGCAGCTTACTCTAAATCAGAGCCTGTTTATATTAACTTGTGCTGGGTGACTTTTAGTTGTTTGTATATTGCAGCCTGTACAGCAAAAAGAGGTTAGATTATTTCACAAAAACCTGTGTGATTAAAATTGAAATGTACACTCTGTTTGTTACAGTTGCTATGGGCGGGACTGCTGGACTATTCTTTGGCTGCAGTGTGCTCAGCCTCGTTGAGATATTTTACTTCTTCACCCTGCGGCTAGTGTGGTTTATGATAAAAAAGGGGAAATAAATTTGATACCTGACACTTAGTTGCATTTTAAAAATTAATTATACACCTTTATGATTATTAGATGTTTCAATTTGAAGCTTAATGTAAACTTATAGTGAGCTGAATGTTAAATCTTAAAATAATTCTTAAACTATTTATAAGTTTGTTTTATATTATTGTTGAGTTATGTTACCGAAAAGCTTGACAATTTTAGCACTTACTATATAATTTTTTATTAATATTATCATCTTTTTCTAATATTCAATTTTTAATTGTTATGCTGTAATGTACGTTGATAAATAAATAAATAGAACAATATAACTGGACAGTGAACATATTTAATTACAATTAAATTCCAAATTTTCTATAGATACATTTTTCTTCTTCTTTACATTCTTACATATGAGACGCCGACACAACGTTGTTGGTATTTTAAGGCGAATATGAATGGTTATATGAGTGTAGGATGAGTGTAGATAAGTGTAGTCTGTTTACTAACTGAGTTCAACTGTTCCTCAGAAAGGGCAATTTATTAATAGCCCAACAGCCAGGGTAACTAAGGGACATACAGCTTTACGTGGAATCCGAACCACGTAGTGCTGGTCTGACTTTCAGCTAATTGACAAGCCTGATACTCAGTTATCTCCCCCACACAACATTCACACAATGATTACCACCCAACATGGACACCCCAGACTTCTCTAGTAGTGTCCAGGCCGATAGCAACCACTAAGCGGACGCCATGTCGGTATTAAGAGGACCGAGCATCCAGCCTTTCGCCTACAAGATATAGAGCTGTTCAATATTTTTCACCTGAATACTTCAAGAACTGTTCTTTTAAATTAATCATTTAAACAAGTCATTCCTTTGAGAAGTTATGTTATACACTTTTGCAGTATACAGGGTTTCTCTGATCTCTCTGATAAGCTCTCTTGGTTGTTGTTACTGGTTAGTTTAGAATCACAAATATCATATTAAGTGTCCAAAACACCTTGGTTATCCTTATAGCCGCCTTTTTGTTTTTTGTTTTTTTTTTACTTTTAAATTTATATCTCAAAAACCAATACTTGTATTAAGCTGCAATGTTGCATGGTCCTTTATAACATAAACACAATTTTTAGAAAAATTATTGGTTTTCTTGTATGAAAATTTTCAAAATGGCGGCCTTTTAAATCACTCCTAAACCAATAATTATATTAAAATGTACATACATAATGTTCTTTAGCTAATTTAACTACAAATCCAATGATGTAACAAATTTGAAAATTGGATGAAAAATAACAAAGAAAATATAATTTATATGACAGTATGTACAGCGCAATATGTCTGTATAATGTGCAACACACATGTAACAGCTGATACTATTAAAGAAATTTGTGATAGTCTTAAATCAGCTGACGAGTACAACAATAAAGTTTATGTAAACATCTGATTTAAGACTTTCACAAATTACTTTTTTATTATCAGCTGTTACATGTGTGTTGCATATTGTAGACATATTTGTCTGTAAATATTATCACATAAATTATGTTTTCCTTGTTATCCGGGTTTTAAAGTTGTTACATCATTGCATTTGTAAATAAATTTGCTAAAACAATATGTAATGTTTAATATAATTATTGGTTCAGGAGTTATTTAGGATTTAAAATTTAAAATGGCCGCCATTTTGATACTTTTGGTACAGGAAAATCAAATATTTTTCTACAAATGGGTGTTTATGTTATGAAGCACTATGAAAAAGTGCAGCTTAATACACTTATTGATTTTTGAGATATAAATTTAAAAGTGAAATAAAGAAAATGGCGGCTGGAAGGACAACCAAGAATTGTTGGACATTTTAAATATGATATTTGTGATTCTAAATTAGCCAGTAATCAGGAGTTCAGAGACATCCTGTATTTTACAAATAATTTAATAAGTTTATAAAACTAAGTACAAGAAACAATAACACGGTAAAGATCATTCAATATACAAAATGAACAAATTGCAGACATGTCATTTGGACAGTAATCATTGAATAGTTTATGAAGTTCCTGTCATCAAGTGTATGACATTGTTGGTTAATGTACATTTCATAACTACTTGTCATGGATACTGAAGAAATTAGGCTATAATATTTATTTACAACACACATTCTTTGTTAGATTCAATGTCATTTTTATAAAATACTCTCACTTTCCAGATAAAAGTAATTCTTTCTAAGGAAAAGTTTTGTTCAGTTAAGTGATGGAAAAGACTGGTGTTAATATTTGAACTAATTTATGAATTAAATGAAAGTACTTAGATTATTATATAACAACATTTTAGACTAGTTACAGTTTCAAATTTATTTCGTAGGTCTAATTACTACTCGTGAAAAATTCATTCAAATTTAGGTATTGCAAAAAATACAAATATGAGATTATTTAAAATAACTAAATTTATTCCATGTGTGTCTTTTCTCAAGCATTCCTCTATCCACGGCCTTCAGCACATTGTAACTACGAAAATAGATATTTCAGAATGGTAAGCACAACATTGTATATTTTCTCTAATACAAAAAAATGTTATCCTTTATTTTAGTGATATATCTTATACTATAAAACGAGCAAGGAATTGTATGTATGTACCTATTTCCAGTCATTTTATTTCAAAAACGGCTCTACCGATTTTCTTCGTACTTTGTCTATAAAAGGTTTTCTACCTCAGGAATCCAATGGATTTGGTGACAATTTTGAGAAAACTCATTTTCTATGAGTTTTCACGATTCCAAAAGTACACAGTAAAAATATAGGAGACAGGCGGGTGGGTCAATACCACTGTTTAATGTTTACTATTTACTATTTCAACATGTGAGTTATGATTTTAATTTATTTTTTTAAATAACACATGTTTTTCTGAATCTGTTAAAATGTAAACAAACCAAATATTATTGTATTTTTCTTACCTATGTCTAATATACACAATTCAGTTATTCTCGAACTTTATTTCATTTTTATTATAATTTCACCGCAACGCATATTTATGGTCCTTGTAAATAGTTCATTGATAACTTCAGTTCAGTGTATTCTAACTTTTTCTTAGATGCCAGGCGGACGTCCTCCAAAACGACGTAAGTTTAATTTTAATAAAAATGAGCCACCAATACCGAATTTAAATGAATCCCAAGATACTGAAACATGCTATGAAGCTGAAATTGAAAATACAGATCTTGATTCAAACAATGAAACAAATCTTATGACTTGTATTAATACTTTGCAAACAACTTCTACAAATAATTCTGGAAATACCTTACAAACTTCTAGCAACTTTCTTAATTACGATTTGCCATCAACCTCGGGGGTAACATTTAATAATGTCGTGCAAACAACAATTTTTAATCAAGAAAGTAATGATACTCCTGCTACTGCTAGACCAATGCGTAAAGCGAAAGTTGCTTGCAGAGATAGATTGATAGGAGTTATTATGGATATGAATGACTCACAGAGTCAAGAATCAGAAGAAAAAAGAATTCATCGGGAACGTAACAAAAAATTGAATGAAACAGCAGAAGAGCGTCAACAACGTTTGAGTGATGATCTTTCAAGAGTCACTCAACGAATCTCTCAAGAAACTTGTGTGCAAAGAAGTCAGCGGTTGAGTAATATGCGCGAAAGAGAAAATCAACGAAGAAATGAAGAAACTCCTGAAGAAAGGAGTCAACGTTCGGATATAATGCGTCAGAGAATTAATCAACAAAGAAATGTGGAAACTCCTGAAGAAAGAAGTCAGCGATTAGATGATATGCGACAGAGAAACAGCCAACAACGAAATGAAGAAACTCCTGATCAAAGAAGTCAGCGATTAGAAAATTTAAGAATGCGTGCAAATGAAATTAGAGCTGCTGAAACCCATGTTTGCAGGGAACAGCATCTTGAAGAACAGCGACGTCGGAATGCTCGTCGCCAAAGACGTTTGTTAGCGAATTCGTTGAAGCCTACTTACAAGTTAGCTGTTCAAAGTGACGTTGCTTGTCACCGTTTAGGAGAATTTAATGTTGCGTGCGTGCATTGTGGAGCGTTACATTTTCCTGAGGAACGCGTAGGCAATAGAAATAATAACTCATTTGGGGATTGCTGTTTGAAGGGTAAAATTGATATTCAACATGCTGATTTTCCAAATGAATTAGCAAGACTTTTTTCGCATAGACATCCCTTATCTCCTGAATTTCATCAAAGAATTAAAAATCTAAACTCATCGTATGCAATGGCATCTTATTCGTACGATGATGACCGTACAATAAATAACCGTGGAATATATACTTATATTGCCAACGGCCAGGTATATCATAAAATAAATGCAGCTGCACAGCCAACACAAACTCCAGAAGGTAATTTTGAAAAACCTCTTTATGGACAGATGTATTTTCTCGATTCAGAGGAAGCTGTAACGGAGCGAGGAAACCATCCTCTAAATGATGGTATTAGTGTGCCATTATTTGAATTATTAGAGGAAATCATTCGTTCTGAAAATCCTTTTGCACGAGGTTATATGATGATGAGAGAAGTAGCAGAGCAAGCTGAACGAGAAGCGGCTTTTCAACAGATACCAGTACCAAATGTTAGGCTTTTATTCACTTGCCCAGAAGGACTTGATCCAACAAGATACAATGTTCCTCAAAGCAATGAAGTATGTGCCGTCGTTACTTTGAACGCTGATCAAAGTTTTCCAGATAATCCACTTATTATTAGACAACGAGGAAAATCAGTGCAAATAATGAAAAATATTGATAAACACGCAGAACCCTTAACATACCCACTATTTTTTCCTAAAGGAACTTTTGGTTTTTCACCGGGTATGCTGCTGAGAGAAGGATATCCAAGTAGAGGTCACATAACTAGACTTGAACTTGCACGATATAGAATTGCTTTTCGACCTCATTTAACACAATGTATTTCATTGGACGAAACCATAAGGGGATATGATTTACGTAACCTTAAGTTTAATGCTTTGCATTTTGGTGGACGTTTGTTTCAACAGTATCTTGTAGATACCTACATTAGAATAGAATATGATAGAATTCAATGGATAAAGTTGAATCAAAAGAAAATTCTTGCAGACAGTTATACATCTGTTACAAATTATCTTAATGAGATGGCACAAAAAAATAATGCTGTTTTGGGAGAAAAGATTATACTTCCATCGTCTTTTCCTGGCTCTACTAGATATTATTCTGAGCATTTTGAAGATGCTATGGCACTGGTTAGAAGATTCGGGTCTCCTAACTTCTTTATAACCATGACCTGTAATCCGGACTGGCCGGAAATTAAGGAAGCTATAAAGATAATGAATGAAAATGGTAGTGACTGGCAACAACTAGCTCAAGATAGACCTGACATAATTGCTAGGGTAGCATATTTAAAATTTGCGGAGTTAATTGAGGATTTAGATAAAAGTCAAATTTTTGGGCAAGTTGCTGCTTACGTTTATACTGTAGAATTTCAAAAAAGAGGGCTGCCTCACATGCATTTGTTAATTATATTAAAGCAAGAAGATAAGATTCACAATCCTGAAGAACTAGATGATCTCGTTTCAGCAGAAATACCAGACGTAGAAGACGATTCAGAACTACGAGAATTAGTTAAGAAATGGATGATTCATCAAGCTTGTGGCGAACAAAATCAAAAAGCATCATGCATGGTTAATAAAAACGGTAGAATGAGTTGTAGGTTTAAATTTCCTATGGGATTCCAAGATACAACCTCTTTAATCGACGATGGCAAGCCCAAGTATAGAAGAAGGTATGATCCTAAATTAGATCAAAATAATAGAGATTTTTTTGTTCATGAAGAAGCAATTTATCGTAAAGATGCTCAAGGTGAAAAAATAACTCGAGATAATCGCCATGTTGCTCCTTACAATCCATACTTGTTGAAAAAATTCAACTGCCACATAAATGTTGAATACGTTGGAAGCATTCGGGCTGTTAAGTATCTTTACAAATATATTTATAAAGGCCATGATTGTGCTGCTTTAAAAGTAGTCCAAAATCAAACCACTATAAATTATAATGAAGCAGATAAATTTATTCAAGGTAGATGCATAACTCCACCTGAGGCTTGCTGGCGATTATTTGGGAATGAGATACAAAAAAAAGTCATTGTGTTCAGCGACTGAATATCCATTTGCCTGGTCAATATCGAGTACAAAATATTGAACAAGCTCAAGAAGATTTACTTGATATAGGTCGAAAGGGTTCTATGTTAGAAGCTTACTTCCGAACAAACCAAGCTAAAAAACAACGTATTGAAAACAATGACAATACAGAAAATAATAGTTTTTATTTCTACTGGCAAATGCCAGAATTTTATCGATGGGAAGGAAAAGAAAGTAAATGGGTTGAAAGACAACGGAATATTCGAGTTATTGGTAGAATACATAATGTTACATTTGTTGCACAACCTGAGTTGTATTTTTTACGTTTACTTTTGTATCACGTTAACGACGCTGTGAGTTTTGACGATCTGCTTATGGTTAATGGTGTAAAATGTAATTCGTACAAACAGGCTTGCTTAGCTAGAGGTTTAACTTACGATGATAAACAATGGATTGATGGCTTACGAGAATCAGCATTATCGAAAATGCCAAGAGCAATGAGAACTCTTTTTACACAAATATTAATATTTGGTGCTCCTGAAAATCCGAAGAACCTGTGGGATACTTTTAAAGAAAATTTGGCTGAAGATTTTATTCATCATGCCAGAGAAAATGGTACTTCTGTTGATGAAGCTATTCGAAAAGCTTACAGAATTATTGCTCATAAGCTCAATTCTCAAGCAACGGAAGGTCGAAATTTTCAATTTTGGGTAGATCGATTTCAAATGGATGATATTGATGGCTACGATGAAATAAATGATGACATAATTAATATTGATCAATCTTTTGCACTTGGCGAAGAGATGAGAAGACAACTTCGTGGCAACCAAATTGAAGTTGTTGATTCCATAATAGATACACTTGATAATAATTTACAGCAGAGATGCTTTTTTATTGACGGGCCAGGAGGAACTGGAAAAACATTTATATATAAAACTTTATATCATGTTCTTTCAGCTAAAAATTATAAAGTAAAGTGTATGGCTTTTACAGGAATCGCAGCAATGCTTCTGCCAAACGGTCATACATCCCATAAAACTTGTTGTCTTAAAGTACCTTTAACTGCAGAATCTGTTTCCAATATAAAGTCTGGATCAGCTAAGGCTAGGGAGCTTGCAAAAATTGATATTTTTTTAATGGATGAAGCTCCTATGCTTCCTAAATACGGACTTCAAAATATAGATGAGTTACTACGAAGTATAGCAAATCCAAACTTACCATTTGGAGGAAAAGTTATAGTTCTAGGAGGAGACTTTCGACAGTGTTTACCAGTTCAACAAAGAGCTAATCGAAGCGAACTTGTGAATTTGTCAATAAAAAAGAGCCCATTATGGCATAATTTTAAACTTTTTTCACTAACAGAAAATATGCGTGTCGATCCAGAACAGCTGGAATTTGCTAATTATCTTCTACAAGTTGGGAATGGCGAACTTCCAAAAAATGAGTTGGATGAAATTAAAATTCCAAATGATATGATTTCAAATGGTGATATAATTGATGAAGTTTTTGGCAACTGCTTGCTTAACAGACAATACGAAAATATGAAAGACCGAGCAATCTTGGCACCATTAAATAAGGACGTAGCCAAAATTAATGCTGAAATCATTGAAAAGTTGGAGGGTGAAAGTAAGCAATATAAAAGTTATGATTCAGTAAAAGATCCAGCCGAAGATACATTGCAATTTACTCCTGAATTTCTAAATTCAATTGAAATTGCAGATTTACCTCCACATGAGCTAAAATTAAAAAGAAACACAATAATTATGCTTTTGAGAAATTTAGATCTTGGGGAAGGTCTCTGTAATGGTGTTAGACTCACTGTTACCCAGTTATGCAACAATATAATTAAAGGCAAAATTATAACTGGTGAACATGCCGGACAAGAAGTACATATTCCCAGAATAACTCTTGAATCAAACAAAAGTCAGTTGGGAGGCTCAATGCAAAGACATCAATTTCCAGTCAAACCAGCATTTGCTATGACAATTCATAAATCTCAAGGCCAAACATTTGAGTATGTTGGTGTTGATTTAAGAAGTCCGGTTTTCATGCACGGTATGCTTTACGTAGCATTTTCAAGAGTTAAGAGAAGAAACAGTCTAAAAATTTTATTACCAGCAGAAAATAATAGTCGAATTCAAGGTTATACACGAAATGTTGTCTGGACTGAAGTATTAAATAACGCATATAATAATATCGAACCTGATTTGTACCAAGACGAAGACTTTTTTCTTGAAAATTTAGAAGCTTTTGATTCAGCATTAGATAATTTGCACATTAGTTTTTAACATTAAAATCAATTTACTTGTGTTTTATATGATTTATTTCTGGCATTTTTAGATTTTAATTTTGTAAATGAAAAACTTTAATATTGAATCAATCTTTTCCATAATAATTGTGTTGAATACTTTTTTATACATTTGTATATATTATATTTTATGTTTCTTAATAATATATAATACTTATTTTGTAAAAAATTTTGTGATTTTATTTATATACGAGTATATTCATTCTAACAACCTTTTCAATAGAATTTATCAATAAAATAATTCTCTAGAAAAGATTTTCAAATATATTTTAATAATTTTCATAATGGGAGATAATTATTGTGTTTATAACAAAATCAAGCAACTAATAACAAAACCAAATTTTTACAGATGAGACACTAACCCGATCGGAGATCGGCTTTCCTGGTACTTTTTATCTTAATTGACATTCTATGACAGGGCACTCATTTATTAGATAAATATAGAATTTATTTTTGTCCTTAATCAAGAATATGTTAATACGCTGATTATCAGTATTTGGCAGACGGAAATTACATATGAGCGGGATTTGTTTACTAATAAAGGCCAACTTTACCTGAGAAAGTGTCCTTTATTAATCCTTATAGACTTATTACAAAGAAGAGTCAGGGGTGCGAGTTGATTCCTTTCAAAATCTGTTGGTCATTGATTAGAAAGAAGCATTATATTTTGAATGCGGGCTTTGACCAATTACAAGTGGGAGCCACCAACTGAGCACTGTTGGCTGGACTGAAATATTGGCATCCTCAATACATCAATTATGAAGTCATCAGTAGTAGTCTCATCTAGTGTCAGATAAGGCTCATAGAAAACATTCCATGTAGAAAACCCAATTCCGTGTGCACTGCGAGTTGCCGCTAAGTAAATGTATGGGGTGTATAACCTCAGTTCGTATGTCTAAATAGATCACCCCATCCCAGGCATTTAATAGAGAGATTATTTGGGGAATTATACCTTTTTTTACCAAGTTGCGTTGTGTCAATGTTTCATTCTTATGAAGAATAATCTGCTTCCAGCTCTTTTCTGACAAAATTGTTTTTCATGTACGTAAATGCTTATTTTCTCGTTTTTTTTTTTTTTTTTTTTTTTCTTAAGCAAACACATATCACATAATATTCAAAGGGAAGTCAATATGTGTTAATTTAATTTTCATAATCCCAATTGAGAGATATTTTCTATATCTATTGTGTCTTATCACATTTTGGCTTTCCAATATATCTAAGTGCCTGTATTTTTACAGTATTCTGTGGACAGTAGCTGTTAGTGTTGCTATTGGTGGTACAGTGTATACCAGCCTGTACAATTGGAATAGATTCCTAAATAATCCAACTGTAATTTCTTTAGACAGAGATTACAAGTATTGGAACACTTCCTTTCCTGCGATGACAATTTGCCCCAACATCAAGAAGAATGATAGAGCAATTCTGTCTTTAGTCAAAAATCCGTAAGTTTCTATTACTTATTGTAATATAACAGTTAAAATGTATTGTTGTAGGACTAAATCTAGGCTACATGTGTTTGGACTACAGGTGCTAAATCAAAAATAGTTGATATCTTAAAAAATATTAATTCATATTTTACATACCATTCTACTCGCTAAATTGTAGCTTCCTCAGAAACAACATTTTTAAATTGAAATTTGTTAAAGATTCAAACATCAACATAAAACTAATAATTATGACAGCTGTGAATTTGTTGTCTTATTCTGTTGTAAAATCAATAACTTCAGTATCTTTGTATGTATAATTGTAGATGAAAAATATATACTGAACAGGTTTAGCATAAAATACATTCTTAGTAAGTTTACATCGTAAAGGAAGTAACTTTGGCAAAGTTCAAGTAAATTGGGCAAATAGTTTTGAAGATCATGTGATCACTCACTCGGTTAGTGTTATTTCACTTATATTTAAATATGGATATTACCAGCTGTTTCAATTGCTGTCTCCTTCCCAACTGAAATAGGCTGTGAAGACTTGGGATCAAAAATATGTATACCAACTTTAATTTATATCATGCAAACATAATAATTAATGCAGTAAAAATATGAAATTACCTTTCCATCTACCTATATTAGGGATTTTTATACTATCAATATTTGTTTAGAACCCATTCATTAAGTTAATAAAGTAAATTAAATTTAGAATATAGTTAAAAACGATTCAAACTTTAAAAGGGGCCCCTTAGAAAACGACCTTTTCAACAACGGGGCAAGTGAATGCAAAAAGTGGGGCAAATGAGAAAAGAGAATTACTGTCCTTCCCCTTTTCTAAATTTAAAAATTTACAGCAACCGAGTGAGGCCAATGCTGACAAAGCAATTTCAACCCGTCCAATTTTTCGTCACACAGCAGTGACCATTGGTTGGTTTGATTAAAAACCCCCAAAAACAAACTTAGAAAATTATATTTTACTTAATATTCAAATAACAATAATAAAGTGGTAATACAAGAATAATAAAGTAAACAATAAATAGAAAATTGAGGTTCATTTCAATTATTTTCCTCTCACTAAACAGTTGAAAAGTTGCACGAGTGTGAAGTTAGTCCACCCCCGAAACAAGGAAGCTCGGTGGGGGAAAGATTCCCCTCTGCCACTCGAACCCCAACTGCACTAAATATACATCAGGTCGTTTTCTACCTGTCCCCAAAAGAATTTAATGTTAAGTTTTTTCATACGGGAAAAAAAGAAAATTTAATAACATTCTTGGGGAACTGAGGATCCCCTTTTTGACTTTTAAAAAATTACCAGTCCAATGAGATAATCCGACGAATAGTTTAAAGTCCTTGAATATTTCATTGACTTTAAAAATTTTCCCTGAGGGGCAAACCTTCACATCCCGCAACCTGAACTGGATGAGCACGTTTATCTGAACTGGGCGTCTGCTACACTTTTAAAACTAAAATACAAAAAATTTTGACCGAGGGGATTTAAATTTATAAAATTTGTAGGTATGATTTAATAAACTAAACTACAGCAGTTAAATTAATTCAGTTGTAAATATTTAAAATTTTTTTTATTCTGTTTAAAGTGAATTAAGAAACACCAATTTTAAAAAATGAAGAAAATAGTTTCAAATACGTTGAGATACGGTAATCGTTTTTTTTAAAAGCATTGGCTGCCATAGAAAGGCCCTTAAATACTTAATAGTCGGAACCTAAGGGGGCCTACGTTAGCAGGGATCTGAACCAATAGTATTAGCCTGAACCAGTTTTTCTTCCTTTGGGCAAACTCCATCTTAGCTTCATTAACCTGACACCTACACTTTTTCATGTGTCCCCATTGAAAGGCAGACTTTTTTTTTTAGCCCATCATATTACGGACCCTACAATCCCGCATAAAAGCCCCCAAATAGCATTATTTTTATTATTTTTTGTTATTGTTTAGGTTTGGAAGCTACGCTGTCTGAATCTGCAAATCTTTATTGCTTTTTTAGTGTTTTTCCTCTTGATTAATTACACCTAATTACAAGGTAATGAATCTCCCATCAAAAGAGTGCTTTTTTGCCACTTAAATTAAAATTTTGACAGAAACCCAATGAACGGCAATTTAAAACGATATCCAAACAATAAAAAAAAAAAAAAGAACAATATAAAAATAGGAAAAATCACCACCAAAAATGTTTTTTTAAAATAAGTTTTACATATTAAAAAAAGTAGGTTCCCGAATGGTGCAGATGAAAAATGAAAGCCCTTTAGAGGGGTTAAATTAAGGAAATTTCTATGGTTTGGGGTGGCTAATTAAAGAAACATCATTGCTCTAGCATTTTAAGCTCCTCGTATTTGTAATGTGTGCAAGACTTTTGTCCCCCCGTGGCACGGATCATCTGAACTGATCACTCAACTTGACACAAGTTACCATTTTTTCATGAAGAAGCGCACCCTTTATGGGTGCCAAACTACAGGAAAATTGCACAAACCCCCCTCGTTGATATTCCCTTTCCCTTGTCGGAGGGGTAAAGAAAATGCTGTTTTAAATACTGCAAGGAAACTCTCGCCTTGGAACCACTGGGTATGCGGGCCTTTTCTCTTTGACAAACCCTTAAGTAGACTGTCGGATAACTTTTTCGAATGCCTGACAGAGCCGGTTTGGGCTTAGTTTTACTGGATGAATCAACTCATTGGGACACCCGGCCATGGAAAGTTGGTCTGTGTAGCGTGCGGGCATCGCTGTTGTAACCTGCCCCCAGTGTCGCTGGATTTTGGTGACCAGACTATACAAATTGGCTAAGGGGATTTAGTGTTTTAGGTACTCTGGATGTCCCTTACTGGTGGCGAGCTGATGCACCGTCCGGTTTTCAGAACTACCTGCCGGCTACAACTACTGTGCCGGTGGACCTTTTCCTCTGGGACTCATGCCGCCCGCAAACACTCCTGTCGCAGTGCCTTTTATCCCGGCCTTAATGGACATTTATCCCAAACCCTTCTCCACTGAGCTTAGCAAAACCCTTTTCCAGCCTATGGGTGACAATTCCAGCACTTGCTTAAAAATATGCTTTGAAGCAAGTGGGGAGTCAATAAATGAACTATAGGGGGTTTACTGTAGCCCCTCCTTTACACTGTTTGTGAACAAAACCTAACTTTTCAGAAAATATTATTTTCCGAGGTAAAACAAAACATTGAACACTTACCTCATTTTTTCCCCCAAGATCAACCAACCAATAGAAAAAACCAATTTCAATGTGTATTTTAAGTTTATTTATCGATGGTTTTGGGTTTTTTTACAATTTTTGGACAGTTTTAGAGGCCAAAAAAAAAAAAAATACTTTTTTTTGGGGGTTCTTCTTACTTATTTGAAGAGCACCAATGTATATATATATATTTTATATAAATTTTTTCCCCCAAAATGTAAGCATTCTTTGTGATTAACATTCCCGCCCATTTCCCTTTTGGTCTGTCTGTATCTCCAAATTTGCCCCTTTCATAGTTTTTGTGTGTTTTGTATAAAAATTTCCCTCTGCATCATGAGGCATTAACGTAGGCGACTCCTTCTCTACATGTCCTTTGTTTAGTCAATTCGATTTGGGAATTCATAGAGAGAGAAAATCACTCTTAGTCCTCCTTTTAAAGCTTATGTTATTGATTTATTTTAAAAAAAAAAATTATTAAAGTTAATTAAAGAGATTCATTTGATGTTATAGATAAAATCTGTATTTTAAAACATAGAAAAAAGAACAAAATCCTTTTCTTATTTTCAGGTCTATAAGGTAAGTATTATTGAAGATTTTTTGTAGACAACAACTAAAATTTAAAAAAGCATGAAAAATGAAAATACTTAACGAAAAAAAAATAAGGAAAAAAGATTTATTTGATAATATTTCTAAAAAAATTTTTATCTCACTTAAGTTTACTAAGAAGAAAAAAAATTTTTATAACAATTAAAAGGTATCTATATTTTATTTTACAAATTAATTTTTAAATAATAGTTATTTTATAGAAACAGTAATCATTATGTGCATTTTAGTTTTCCCAAAAACCTTTGCAAACTGATAACAACTACACTCTGGGGGGAAATCCCCCGGTTGGTGAGTTTTTGCAAAGTTAATTAAACATTAATTCAGGAGCCAGTACGACCAACAATAAGCTTTAAAAATTTATTTTCACACTAATACGGTAGTGTCATTATTCGCTAATTGATCAAAAAAAAGGGAATGGAATTTTTATGGGAAAAAATGATGAATGGTAATTTCATTTTATTTTGAGCTTTTGTTGAGGCGAAGGCATTTTTTTTGTTTCCCTTAACACTTTATCATTTAACCAAACCCACACATCCGAGTCATGTGGATTAAACAACACTCTCCCCAATATCATCTTGTTTTAGAAAAAAAACATTTATCTCATGTTCATTTTCCCGGTTTTTTTGGAATGGACATTTTTAAATCACATTTTTTTGTCTGATTTTTCACCAATCTTGTCAAGCTGTATCATTTTCAATCAATGCCCTAAAACACCCTACAATTTTTTCTAACAAAATTTAAATTTCTCTCTAGGGCCATTCAATAACCCTCAATTATAATTTATAAGAATCATCACAGAAATTACCTAAAAAAGTGAAAAAAAAATAAAAATTGAACGAAGAATCGTTTAAAAATTTTTAAAAATTTTAGCTCCCAAAAAAACAACAAAAAATTTTCCTAAATACCAATAGGGAAAAAAACATTCAAGAATCAGTTATCAGTTCTCTCATTTAAGAAGTAAACAGTAAATATTTTTGGAGTTTTATTTTCCCACTACGGAAAAGTCGACTATTAAAATTTTTAAAAAATACTTTTTGGGTTTCTTTTGTTTTAATTGTGACCGTTTTAATTCAAACAATGCCTAAGAGCCTGTGTTGATGAAACGCACGCATATCAAACAAGAAAAAAATTTTAAAAATAATATTCAAATATTTCAAAATTTTTTTATAAAAAAAAAAAACTTCTTTTTTTTTTATCTTTTTAAAAATCAAAAAGCCAAAGATGATTTTAAAGTCCACTTCCGTTTTTCACCTAAACAACCAAGAAATTTGTACTTTTAAAAAAAGAAAATTTTGTAAAACCCAACAACTGTAGGGAAACCATTATCAATGATAACAATAGAAAAGATTTAAAAAAGGAAACAGCATCAAACATAGTGTAAAATGAACAAAAACAAGCATATAGAATTTTTTTGTTTAAATTAAATAACATATCACGTAAGAGAAAGGATGCAGCAGACATGAAAAATATTGCTGAAAATAAGTATTTAAGGAATAAAACATTGGAATATTCTAATGGATTTTCAGACAATGGATGAAACAAATTTTAAATGATTTGATCCCGGGTTTTTAAACATTAAGATCATTTTATCAAGACCCCCAAAAATATCAAAAAAAAGGTCAATGGATTGGCTACAAAAAAGCCAAGTACTTGGGTTAAAACAAGATGAGGAATTTAGGCGATTTTCACTTTACCCAAATATAATTTGCTCAAAGTCAACTCCTTTAAAAATAATTCCTAGTTAACTTATTTATTCTCTGTAGGGGTTTGATTTTTAGATAACATCCACAAGACAGGAGGTACCCCGAATTACCAGCAAAAGCAGGACCTTTGCCTACCCTTTGCTTCCAGATGGTACAGTACAGCACTGAGCATTATCAATTTGGGGGAAGTTTGCTTCACTTACTGCTCTCAGAGAAAATGCCGCTTTCTCCCAAAAGTTTCCCTTCTGATCAGTCCCCTTATCTACAGTTACAACCCCCTGTCGAATGATTGCAGAATGAAATCAGTTTCAAATTGTGCAACTGTGTCCCCCCACTTTTATTGGTATTAGGTATGTTTTTTTTTTTCATTGAGATATACATTTTTTTCCCACTAATAAATTAATTTCACTAAGTTGGTATTGAATGTTTTGCAATTTCATTGAAAAAGGGTAAAGACAAATTAGTTAAGGGTCTATATTTTTATAAATTTTTGATTATTTCAAATAATAAACAACTATTGTATTTCCAGCAAATTTTAAACAACCAAACTGAAATCACAAATTAATCTTTAATGTTGTCTATATCTGTACTGCATGGGTGGGTTTGGGGGGTCCGTACCACTGGATTTGTAGTGTTGGGGGTGGGCCAATACAACCTAGAAATGAGTTTCAAAAATGTGTTTTGGGGGTTGGGGCTGTCAAAATTTTAGATTGGGTGTGATGGTTAAGTTATTGGGCATTTTTAACCCCCCAATTAAATGTTTTGACTGCTGTAATGCGGGGATACTAGGCTTTAGTTTCCAAAGCACTTTTGGGGGCTATACTGCACTTAGTGGTGCAAGAAATTAGTGGTTAAATTGGTAAAACAGAATTGTTCCATTTCCCAAGCTGTACCATTTTGAAGCTTAACAACAGCCTCAAGTCAAAGTTGGGGGTGGAAGGGGCTATTGCTTCAGCAGCTTGAGCCCAAATAAACGGGGTTAGCTACGGTAAATATAAAAACCAAACTTTAATTATGAGGGATTTTTCAAAATTATAAAAAAAAATAATTAAGTAGGACCCATTGGCGTGACTATTTTTAAAAAACTTATAATTTAAAAAATTCCATAAAAATTGAAATCGTCTACAGTTTCAAAGTTTTACCAAAACGAATATTCTTTAAGAACTAAATTTTTTAATTTTTATATGAAACTTTTATTCCAATTTATATTTAGTTTTTAAACTAATTTAAATTTGTTAGTGTACCTTTATTAATTTTTAGTAATAAAACAATACATACATTGATCCTGGCCTGATTTTCTGACTATCTACTAACAGCCCAAAAGCATCATATTTGCTGCACACCATACCTGCTCCACAAACCTTGTGTATCAGATTTGATCACAAGTAATGGACTCATATAAGAATCCATGAATCGTATTTGCTACACTTTATACAGGGTGTAATGAAATACTTGGACAAACTTCAGGAGGTTGTTCCTTGGGGTCAAAACAAACCAAAACTTCTTATAAACATATATCCTAAAAAGCAACCGTTTTCTGTCTGTCTGTCCGTCTATGTTTTTTACATTATAATTTTATTCTCACCAATCTACAAGGTAGAGTGTTGAAATTTGGCACATATGTAATACTCTATTATAGAAAAATTAAAACAGATTTGTCGGAAATTTCAAATGGCAGCTAGTTTAAAACTTTGACGTTAAATTCCATAAAAACATCACCACCTGTATAAAAAAACACAAAAGTAATAAGCTGTAGGAAATTTGTTTTATAAAATTAATGTTTCCCTTTATTTATTAAAAACAAAAAGAAATGCATAATTTGGGTATTTTCTTTAATCATTTCACTTGAAGTTTTGTTCAATTTACTAGATTAAAGAAAATACCACAAATTATGAATTTATTGTTTTTTTTCAATAAATAAGGTATCGTTAGTTTGATAAAAAAATTTCCTTCATTTATCACTTTTACATTTTTTATACAGGTTGAAGTTTTTATGGAATGGTTTTTTAATTTTTCCATAATAGAGTATTACTAGTATAGAAATATGTGCCAAATTTTAACATTCTAACCTTTTATGGTTGCTTAGAAAACAATTATAATGTAAAAAAAACATAGACGGACAGACAGACAGACAGAAACGGTGCTTTTTAGGACATATGTTTATAAGAAATTTTGGTTTGTTTTGACCCCAGGAATAACCTCCTGAAGTTTGTCCAAGAATTTCAGTTACACCCTGTATATTGATAATTATATGAACTGAAAATTTTTATCGATTCCATGCTAAATGGTCATGGGGGAAAGATTTTGTTAATTGTTCATAGTCTACTGAAACAAAGTTCCATGAAAGTAAAATTGATGCACATAGGACTCAACCTTTTAATTATTTAAAAGGGTTTTATCCCTTAACATGACAAAATACATCAATGTTCCTTTGAATTGAATTTATGCAATAGCTTATGAAAACCCTAGACAGCTGGGCAAGGGAGGGAATCCCAACATTAAACACAATTTGGGATAATAGTCAAAAGCAATTCATTTTATATAATTTAAAATAAGAAATTACAGTGACTTATTAAATAAAAAATTAAAGATAAATAAGTTAAAATAACAATGCAGTTCAAAACTCCTGTTTATATGAATTCGTACATCTTTTATGAATGGGGGGAAAGTGGGAGCGAATTCCACAATCCAGAAAGAGAAATGTTCCCTCAGAGCGTAACTTGGCTCTAATTGGCTATTTGCTAAACTAAATTAATTACTAATTAAACTAAGCACTAAGTTAATGTGGTTTGTATTAATAATTTTTGATATTTTCAGATCATAAGAAATTTAAAATATGTGATGTAAAGGGAATGCAATGCCTGGCAAAGCACAAAGGTAAAATAATGTCTACAAAATGAAATTTTATAAATTGTTGATATTTAGATCTATCACCTTGATATTAATTTCCCTACCCCTAGAATGGTTAAATAATTGACTCCACCTATTTGTCTATTTGAATAACATTTTTAGTCTCTTTTATAAGTAATAAATGTCCTACGGAAAATTTTTTTAAATAACTAATGTCTTTCCTACAGTGACTAATTTGTCCTTTTTGGTACATAATTAATTAAAAACATTTAAATATATTTATTAAAATTTTGAGAATATATGGACAAATGTACTAACCAACCTAGTTAAGCTAATATAAAAAAAAAAATAAAAATACACTGTTGTTTTAATAGTGTACTATTAATTTTTTACAAATGAGATTTGTTCAAATTTTTAGTTGAAATTTGTACAATTATCTTTGGCTAAAAAAGTAAAGAGAACTTTATTGCTAGAATTTAGTATAAATTAGTATAGAATTTGCAGGGTGGGATAGGTCCCCCCCTGCTGTGAGGGGTCTGCTCAACAAACTTAATGCCCACAACAAAAAGTACCCAAAATCAAAAAGCAGGGTCTAATTCAATACAAATTTACACTAAGTACTTCAACTATTAGAATCAGCTTACAAGTGTTTTTTTTTTATTTTTCAATAATTTTTTTTTTTGTCCAGTTGTTAACTCTGCTGTTTGGTCTTGTGATATATTATATCATCAATAACAGCCCGCGCAGGAACTTGATCATTAAACATGTTTTATTAAAAATGTAAAAAACCCTGAAAAATGAGTAGCTGTTCTTATTTCTATAAAAAATTGTTGTTATTTAAAAATAAAACAAATAAAAAAGCACAATAAAATTGTTTTGGGTGGACCCAAACTAAGTCATTTTTCTTTTACCTTACTCCCATACAAAATTGGAAGAACCTTTTTTATATGTCCCCTTCCGGGAAAACCATTATTTCAAGTTTCTATCTTAAATAGTTTTCTTTTTTATACAAATTTACATCACTTTTAAGTTTAAAATTACTATGTTATGAACTTAAACTCAAACTTGAATTTTTAAATTTACCGTAATTCATAATTAAATCACCTTTATTTTAAAATATCAAAAAAGTATTATTGTTTAATCAGATAGATATTTTTGATAAATTTAAAATTTTAGACCGTATGGTATTTGTTAACCTGTTTACTATAATATGCCCTCAAACAATGTTTAGTTTTTAACAAACTGGTTTATGTTTCTCACTAAAAATTGGGAAGTTAGTGCCCTAATTTGTTTGATGTTTTAGGGGAACTACTACATACTCATACAACTATGTCAGGGAAAGACAACGGATGCTATTGCTTGCCACCATGTGAGGACACAAACTACCTTTAAATTTAAATCAGATGAGAAAAGGAAGTGGGTAAGTCATAAAAGAAAGTCGGCGCAGAAATTATGTGCTCCCCGAGGTTGAAGGTTGTTTTCTAAGAAACTAAATACTCTACAACAAATCTAATTAAACCACTGTTTCCTCGTTTCATTGTACATTATGACATATGTATTTTAAAATTTTGTTTCAAGTTTAATTAATATATTTATCTTAGTTGGAACAAAAAAACGTACTGGAATTTAAATTGGTTTTCACTGTACATCAAATTTATATCGTTATATACACAAAAATCTGTTAATGTATCACATTTTTATTTTGATACAAGGCTAAACAGGAATATTTTTTGTAAGTTTGATGAATTTTAGGGTTCTAGCTAATAGTGGAAAAAAGTTCTTATCAATTCCCTGAAACATTGTTTTTCTTAGCTTCTGAAGGTAAAACTTGATTACTTGGTCTTGTAGTAATCCTTATGAATGTATAGTTACGATACATAAATTTCATATCTGTAAATAAATTTAGTGAATTTATATCAATTTAAATGAAATTAAAAATAACTTTAAATTGATAAATTTAAATTTATTTAAATCAATATAAAAATAACTAAATATAATTACCACTGTATCAATACCCACTGTACGTGTATGGGTGGGCGGGTGGGTCAATACCACTGTACGTGTAGTGAATGTGTTGTATATTAGTGTGGTTTGTCGAAACTACAAAGCTGTTGTAGTTATTGCCAATACAAAGAAAAGGAGACATCTAAATGTAAGAAATCTTCACAAGCCTGCAGGACCTACTTGCTCTTCAGAAGTACCACTGTACATGTATGGGCGGGTGGGTGGGTCAATACCATACCCTACACGTACAGTGGTACTGACCCACCCTTCGCCCATTACACGTACAATGGTACTGACCCACCCACCCGTCCCTACACGTACAGTGGTCACTGACCCACCCACCCGCCCCTACACGTAAAGTGGTACTGACCCACCCACCTGCCCCTATACACGTACTGGTAACTACATTACCACTGCACGTGTATGGATGGGCAAGTGGTAACATTACCACTGTACGTGTATGGGTGGGCGGGTGGGTTAAAATATATTTAGCTAAAGTATGTTAACTTGCTTACTTTATATAGTTGAGACATATCAGGAAACTTATCTTACAAATAAATGTTAATTAAGACTAAGAATATGCTAGTTACTATTTCAACCAATGAATGTTAAATGATCAAATTACACATATGAAACTGATATATTGCAACTATTTATGTCATAATGATTACAACAAGATATTAATTTTACAACCTCCAGAAGCCAAGAAAACAATGTTTCAGGGAATCGATAGGACATTTTTTTCTCGATTAGTTAGAATAATAAAATTCACAAAACTTATAGAAAACAATCCTATCAACCTTTTATTAAAATATAAATGCGATACATGAACGGTTTTTGCATAATAACAACGTAAATTTGATGTACAGTGAAAACTAGTTGAAATTCCTATAATTGTTTTGTTCCAACTAGGGTAAAAATTATTTAAACTTGTAACATAGTATAAAAAATGCATATGTCATAACGTACAATTAAACGAGGAAATAATGGTGTGATTAGATTTGTTGTAGACCTCTTAGTTCCTTAGAAAACAACCTTGGGTTTATATAATTTCTGTCCTGACAGTAGGTAATAAAAGATTATTTAATATATTTTAAAATTTATACATTCAGAATTGACAGATAGTTCAGAAAGGTTGACAAAATTGAAGAGGATTGTTTCCCTTCCTTTGTATGTCATATATTAGACTACTCTTAGCACCATTCTTAACTTTAGATCAATGAAAATAATAGTGTTTTATACTCAATATAATAACAACACCACTTATCAGTAAAAACGCTATACCTTAATATTACCACTGACTATAGAATGAAAAGTCTGTCCAAGGCAATGCATTTGCTGTTACCACTTGTTTGTGCTGCTATCTAATAGGCATTTGTTTCAAATTTATTATTTCAAATTATTAGTCAGTTTCAGCGTGTGCTGGTAAGAGAAGAGAGGGAGACCGCTGGTGCTACCTGTAAAAACCGAACCTAAGCTAATATTTTTTACTGAACAGGAAAACCGGCTTCATAGGTCCCATATGAGCGACTTTTTGAGTCTTCTTGTTTCTATAGCCAAGGAAATTACATAGATTTATTTATCAGTAAACTCCAAATGCACTACATTGAACATAGATGGACCCAACTGACAAAAAGGAGCCTGTTTCATGAAGCCAAGAGCAAAACATTGCATTGTTTTTCTCTAGAGGCAATAGATTGGAGAACATTGAATATCTTGTAGGACACATTCCTCCCCTCCCTTTTTTCTACAGAGAATGTGATAGGATTGGCACTCTAATAACAAGAGATGGTCAAATAACCCTTATGTAGACAAGTGGCCAAGTAACACCATAAGACACTTTTAAGCAAAATTTCTCTACAAACTAGATCCATGGGTTCAAGGCATGCAACTGATTTGCACATTGGATTTTAATTGTATAAAAACTTCCTTAAAATGCATGTTTAAACATGCAAGTATGGTACATGTCATTGAATCCAAAGAATTAAGTAGAACATACTTGCATTATTTTTATACTACAATACTAACTTGAGTTACAATTTTATTGGCTAAATTAAAAATCAAAACTCCATTTATAGAAAAATATATCAGCTCAATATTTTGTGTATTTGGTGTATTTTGTGTACTAACAGAATTTTATTTTAAGACATCTAAACTCCCACTAATTTTATTTGCAAATAATTCTTCAATAGAAGTTAGCTTAAATAAATGAAGATGATACAAATTTTAATTAAAAAAACTATCATTCAATTTAATGAATTTAATATTCAAATACCGGCAGTTC
>JAQJVL010007034.1:0-25848 GCA_035578905.1 Stictocephala bisonia | reverse complement strand
GCAACATCGAGCGTGGCTGTTGCTTGGATGGGTGACTAGTGAGCGATCCTGTCCTGCATGGTCACTGGTGGTGCTTCGGAAGTCATATTAAAGCCATTGGTTCCCAGATTGACAGTTAGAGAGCTTAATTCACATAGTAAAATAAAACCTTCTTTAACCTTAACAATCCAACCTAGAAAATAAATCTCAAAACAGTTCATCCAATTCCAATAATAATAATAATATAAACAATTGTTGATGAGGCCGGAGTTGATATAATAAGTTCAGACCACTTTATCCATAGGTCCTGAGTTGCATTAAGATTCATTGCAATACCGTGGGTTATATAGCAAAGATGACGAAGAAAGAAATATTCATGAGTTGGAACTACTCATTCGAACTCAAATTGTCGAATCAAACAATTTATGATATGCATCATAGTAAACTGCAACTATCGTAGAATCCTTAGTTACCAAAAATTTTGTCAGCGTATTAGGTGTGTACTAAAATAACATCTGTTTGCGGTCATTTCTCAAGTGCGTAGTTACACATTTTGCCAGTTTGAGGGTTAAGTATGTATAATTGTTAATTCAGTCAATAAATTTGAAAACGAAATAAAACACATAATGTAAATCTTGTTATTTATCTCATATTTAATTTCAAATATTGTTGTAATATTTTCTCTTACAGGACGAGCCGTGAACATTGCTTTGAATGAAAACAAGCAAGAATTTATGGAAGCTCTTCGGCCAGTTGTGGAGCTGGTCGTGTCAAATGTGTTACTAGATATAGCGAAAAAAATTACCAAAAATTTTACCTATGAAGAATTGTTCCCATTAAAATAGTCTGTTCTTGATAGCTTTAGGTTTCTATTGTATATTATTTAGTCAAACACTTATTATTAAATTGTTTTAAAAACTTCCAGTTGTTTCTTTTATTTAACCTAACACACGTCCAAAACACAAACCTTTGCAAACAACACTGAATAAAATAAATACTAACCTTTTGCTGAGGTTTAAAAAACTCACAGTAATAAAGATAGTTTATCTATCCAGTGGAATAAAATATATTGTGTGACTTTAGTTCATCCTTTAGTCTGTATGTACACTGTATACATGTCTAAACCATATTTGTTATCTTTATTATAGATGAACAGAACTTTGTTACCATCCGCATAGGCTACCTATATTCTTTGTTTTAATGTTTTTTATTTATTTATTTTATTTTATTTATTTAATTGGTCGGTAGCGTAGTTGGTTCAATCCCAGCTTCATGTGCTAAAGGTTCTCAGTTCGATCCCAATCAGAGTCAATACATTTTGAGAGGGATCAGCTGATAATCACCGGCTGTTCATTTGTCATTGGGCTATTAATTAATGACACTTTCTAAGGAATAGTCAGCCTTAGTTTGTAACAATGACTACATTCGCTCATCTACATTCATCACACTCATTCGAAATCCATATTCGCCCATATCTTGACGATCGGCGTCTTATGAATAAATAAAAATAAATAAAAAATAAATTACTAAATAAAAATCTCTAACAATAAATAAACGAAACTAAATGGATCAAACAACACAAAGTTCATAGTAGAATAAAAAATTAAATAATAAATCTACTATGTCAATTATAACTTGATAAGAAAAATGCATGATACAAATTATTAATTAAACATAAATAAAATATATCTGGTAAACAAATAAAATTATTGCAAATTTACTAGAAATAATACATTTAATAAAATCTGCTCTTCACTTAAGAGATTCGGTTGAGATGGTTCTAACTGGTCAAATTCTGAAATCGTCCATTGTGATGCCTCTTCCTAAAATACAATTTTTGGTCTTGGAAGTTTTAAATTTATTGCTGAACATAAATTGTTAATTGGTTTAGTTTGGTATTTAATTCTTTCATTCTTATTATCATCATATGGTATTGTTTTGTGATTTTTTACTAGTTTATATGTATATTTCAATTTTTATTTTGTTAGCGTATGCAATTTTAAAAAGCAATTGTATGTATTGTACAATATATGAAAATAATGAATGACAATTAATAGAAAGTGCTTAATTGTATAACAGATAACATTTTATTATTCAGACATTATACATTATTTACACAAGATCAAAATTAATACAGTAATTACTCATTGTTAATTCATGAACTTCTAATGTTTAGGATTATCAGACAATCTAATTAGAATCGAAGGTAAGGTCAGGTTGCCTGATGCGACTTTCTCTGTTCTTGTTCTTTACATGCTCCTTCAACATGTCCATAACTCGGTTGTTAAACTCCAGAGGGGTTGGTTTCACTCCTGTCGCCCAGTAGTAGATGTCCCAGTCATTAGTTGGTAGGTTAATCAGTCTGTCGTAGTCGTCAAGCAGTTCTCCTTCCAGAGTGTTCAAGTACTTTGCTGCAAATGTACTCAGAACCAGCCCATTTTCCAGCATTCCCCTCTTGCGTGACTGGTACAACAATCTGAAATAAAACTGTCTTTTAATGTCATAAAACTAAAACAGTTACTTATTTTTTCATTTTGTAACCAATTTAATTGACCCTAAATGCTGGATAAGGCTTGTGGTTTTGGTAAGCTTAGTAGAACTTCCTTGATAGGTATTTAATATGCTATTATGTTAATAATTATTTAGTTAAGAATAGCTGAGTTACTAGTACTGTAACATTGTTTGTACAAGGGAAATACACTTACACCCAATTCACAGCCTAGAACATCGACTGTGTAATATGTCATAAAACAGAAGAAACTTCAACAGAAAATCTCCTTTAGAATAAAGAGTTCATAAGGAAAAATTATGATTAATTGAAGTAGATTTACAATTCAAACTTTCATGTTATCAGAAACTTAAATTTGCCTTCAAAATAACATCACTGATAACATTTTTTTGAGTAACAGTTTGTGACATGGGGCCCATATTCCCACGTCTTTATACAAGGAGAGGGGGGATGTTTGGTCAGTTTCCTAGGGTCAACGCCGGAGGTAGTGAGAGTGAGATGTATGGACAGTATAACGAGGGAGCTGTACCTTAGGTCCAGGTGATTTCTTATTTAAGAGTTGAGGAAGTATTAGTTTGTGAGTAGTTTCGGCAAATATGGTGCAGGTGTTTTGTGGTTATGTAGTTTCCTGTTTAATAAATTACTATAAACTCAGAGAGATTTTTTTGGCCCATCCATCCATCCCACTATCGGTTGTCCAAGGTGCTGCCAGCTGCCACCCCATCATGTACCATAAGGTAAGAATCCTTCCTCATGCCAAGCGAGTCAGTCATTCCCCCATATGACCACCGAGAGTGACATCACAGTTGGAAAAACAATCTAGTATTGGAAAACTTGCACTGAGATACATATAGAGGTTTTTACCACTTAATTATATAAATGTGCTTTTTTCATTTTTTTTAAATTAGTAGAGAACACACTAAATGTAAAAAGTGGTTTGATGTTAGAACTGTCAATTTTTAATCTGCCATTAGATCCCACCTATAACAAACATGTGTTACGTGTGTTTGTATCCTTCAATATGATGCTTTCTGTATTAATTGGTACAAACAGCCAAAAATTTTGAATCCCTACCATCGTTAATTTCTTATCTTACTATCACCTCAATGATTTTGATCTTCTTCTATTTTTCAAGTGGTTCTTAACCCTCGTACCGCGTTTCGACAAATAATTGTCGACTTGTGTTGATTCTGTACCGCGTTTCGACAAAAAATTGTCGACTTGACATCACTCAATATTATCACTTGTTATAGTATACCTATTAGCGCTATGGACAAGATTCATATACCACTGGAAACGGGAAGAGTTACCAATTGTAGTGGTATGCCTGACTTGGTTCTAAGACGACGGGAACAATTGAAAATAATATGATGAATATTCGTTGTCCAATGTGAAAGCGATTTTCAAACTGACGCTAGCCTTGGAAGTTTTGTTTACTTGTCTTTCAATTGTATTTGTAAGTCTTATTATACGTAATTATGGTGTTATTATGATATAATTGTGTTTACATTACTTTTGGTATATACATACAACACACACAAAATTATATTGAAGCCTTTTTATAAAAGAAAAACAATTGTGAACATGAAGAATGTCACATTTGTGTGCGTACGCCGGATAAATTTCATCATCATCTGTGGACAACTAAGCTCACAGCCAGAGGATACTAAGGAAACCATTTTACAAATATATTTTATTTATAGAACAAGTAATTCTATAAGTTTTAGTACTAGTTAGAAGTCTGTACTGATTATATAGAATTTTTAGCAAATTTTTGAAAATTATGTTACCACAGTAACAAATGTTTGTATATATTGTACTACACAGGGTTTTGTAAAAATAATTACTTTTATACTACAAATAACATATAAAACCTTTATATATTCTGAAACTAGATGAAATTTGTAATATTTAGGCTATCTTGAAGTTTTGAATTTAGCTATAATATATTATTTTCAAGGTGACCCCTCCCCTTTTTATGTTTACAAAAGTCATTGTCCGAGATATCATGAGTCATAAAAATTTTTTTTAACCCCAAAGATGTAATATTTTATTATTATTAGATAGCCTGCTTTATTAGGAGTGCAATAATACCACATACAAGTAGGGTTATATAATCTTACTATTTTTTATGATTTTTTGAAAAAATGTCTGCAAATGCGCTAAAAATGATGTGGCGGTACAGGAAAAAGTATGACCCGGTTCGAGGGTTAAACCAATTATAATAAATTCTCTTCATACAAAATATTTCAATTCATCAAATTATTTCTATCTAGCCACAGCATTAACACTCATTCTTAATCTTGGAATTTTACTTAGTAACATTTATTATTGGTGAGAGAAGTATTTGTGTACTAAAGAGCTCTTTAAATGTTTCAGAATTTCTTGAAACAAAATCAACGGTCTGCTTTAATTGAATTATTCTCTAGGTAAATGATGAGTTGATCTTTCACAACAATTTCTAAAACTGAATAAATTCCAACAAACTGATCAGACGACAAATTGACTTAACCTTTTAAGGACGAACTAAAAACTGTGTCTATGTTTTGCAGGTTGTATTTATGAAATTAACTACTGAAATTAACTTGAATAAGTGGAAGTATGTAGTGAGACCGCCATGTCACCCTTTAGTCTACAGCAGGCTGCAAATTGTTAGTTGTATTATTATTTGATTAATAAATCGGTATGACCTTTGCAGCTTTGGGCAACAGATTGAAAGCTATGCTTTCATTTACGGTGTGCAACAAGGAATGGGCATAATAACTGCAGGTGCTGTTTTAAGAAATAAGCTGATGCGTCACACAGCGAGCTGTCACACACTCCTGACTTATAGGGCAACAACTTACCCTCTGTTAAGTCACTGAATCTATTAGAGAATATGGTATTTTTAATTTTAAAAATCTAAAATCAACTTTAGATTGAGGTTTGTGAAATATTATAGAATATTTCAGTTACACGTCAGTTACTTGTGTTCAATCACAGTTGTTAACTATCATGCCCATGGTAGTTAACAACCTTCTTCAATATGTGAATAAAACAAATTCACATATTAGGTGTCAGTGTTTATTTATTTATTTGTGTATTGTGTGTACACACTTATAAAATTATTTATAGTCACTTAGTGATAATCTGTAATGTCTGTCCTGATCACGTCAACTTTTACATTGTTACGGTCAACTTGGTTTATTTAAAAATGGCTCAAACACAAATGTAAAAAAAATCCAAGTTAACCAAGTAACTATGAAGAAATACCAAATTTCTTATCATAATCATGTATTAATTAGATAACTCAATAAGAAGTGTTAAGAAGGTATTTAGAATGTGTTGCAAACATTAATTTAGCTCTCTAGTTTAGTTAACTTGGAAGACTATGTTTCAAATGTGTTAGCAACCAATATATAGTGGTATATGTGGGTGATTGGGAGGTCCATCGACTCAGTGCGTGAGTGGTGGGTGTGTGGGTCAATACCACTGTACATGTGTTGATGGGTGTGTGGATCAATACCACTTTACGTGTGTTGGTGGGTGTGTGGATCAATACCACTTTACGTGAGTTGGTGGGAGTGTGGGTCAATACCACTGTACATGTGTTGATGGGTGTGTGGATCAATACCACTTTACGTGTGTTGGTGGGTGTGTGGATCAATACCACTTTACGTGAGTTGGTGGGAGTGTGGGTTGATGGATTGAGTGTGGGTACATGTGTTGATGGGTGTGTGGGTCAATACCACTGTACATGTGTTGATGGGTGTGTGGGTCAATACCACTGTACGTGTGTTGGTGGGTGTGTGGGTCAATACCAATGTACGTTAGTTGGTGGGAGTGTGGGTCAATACCACTGAATGTGTGTTGGGGGGTGTGTAGGTCATACTACTGTACATGAGTTGGTGGGTCAATACCAGTGTACTTGTGTTGGTGGGTCAATACCAGTGTACATGTGTTGGTGGGTGTGTAGGTCAATACCACTGTACATGTGTTGGTGGGTGTGTGGGTCAATACCACTGTACATGAGTTGGTGGGAGTGTGGGTCAATACCACTGTACATGAGTTGGTGGGTGTGTGGGTCAATACCACTGTACGTGTGTTGGTGGGTCAATACCAGTGTACATGTGTTGGTGGGTCAATACCAGTGTACGTGTGTTGGTAGGTGTGTGGGTCAATACCACTCTACATGTGTTGTTGGGTGTGTGGGTCAATACCACTGTACGTGTGTTGGTGGGTGTGTGGGTCAATACCACTGTATGTATGTTAGTGGGTGTGTAGGTCAATTCCACTTTATAGCCATTGAATATTTAACCTTTTTTTACTATTAGTCTACATTTTTGGCTACATACAAAGTTTATAGGTTATACTTTATACCTGTTTTCTATTGCCCAAGAACATGTTTACAAAAGTCAAAATTTAATGGTAAATTAATTAGATACAACTAAGGCACGCTTACCTTGCCCTCTTGAGTTTAAGAGGTTCATCAAACTTTTCCTGGTAAGGTGGAATATAAGGTTCATTACTTGGTGGTTGGATCTCTTCCACATGTCGAAGATAACTGCTTGTCCCCAGAAAAGCTCTTGGGGAGGCATGTATCTAGTACATAATTACATAACTGGGTCATACACAATGTATTTATGAATCTTGAAAAATGTTTTCAGTACTAATTATTCTACTTTGAAAATATGTGAAATATCATTTATGATTACAATTCATCAGAGAGATGCCCACTGATTCAAGTGGCCAAACTTAGAGGTAAGTAACCGCACTGTCATTGGACATGCACACCTCATTCTTAAACTAAGTGGTAAGTAACCTCATTGTCGTTGGACATGCCCCCATGAGGCCAAACTAAGTAATAAGTAGCACAGAGAAAAAGAAACAGAAGGCACTTTATTATGGCCGTATTGAACGCTTCAGTGACATTTAAAAATAGTTTACAACTAATTTACATCTTTATACATCTTAAGTTACTACATATATCCTAGAGGGTTTTGGGAGAATAAAAAGAAGGACTGGCAATGTACTGACCCTGTCACTTCCATGGCAAACTGGAGAAATAACTAATCGACACACATTTAGTGCACTATTAAATGTGACCACTGTTTCCTTATACTCTGTATAAGTAGTTACATTGCCATTGGTCATGCCCACTTGACTCATGTGACAAAAATAAGTTATAAGTAGCACACTGCCATTGGGTATGCACACTTCATTCAAGTGGCCAAACTAAGTGTTAAGTAGCCATACTGCTATTTGGTGTGCATAGTTGATTCATGTGGCCAAACTAACTTAAATAGCCACACTGCTATTGGTCATGCCCACTCGATTTGTGTGGCCAGACTAAGAGATAAACAGCCACACTGCCATTGAGTATGCACACTTGATGATTCATGTGGCCAATCTAACTGGTAAGTAAAATCATTGCTATTGGGTATGCACACTTGATTCATGTGGCCAAACAAAGTTATAAATAGCCACACTGCCACTGGGCATGCACACTTTATTCATGCGGACAAACTGAGTGATAGGTAGCAACACTGATTGAGCATGTACAAACTTGATTCCTGTGGTCAAATTAAGTGGTGGGTAACCTCATTGAACATTTACACTTGTTTCGTGTGACCAACAAAATGAATAAAAGTAATTTATCGCTGAATCTGTATTATGTTTTTTCTTAGTAATTTACATCACAAAATTCATTATGTTAATAATTATACTAGGCTAACAAAAAAATTATGCAATTTGACCTTTCTCAGGGCCGCCCAGACACTTTTGGTGCCCCAGGACAAAGTTTACCATGAGGCCCCTTCTTTCACTTCAAAATAAATTTCATTACTCTGACTGTCAAATATACTATAATTAATATTTTACTTTTAGTGCATTCTACAATATTCTTCCATCACTCTTTCATTAGATTACTATTGTAATTAAGATTCTTGTTCATGTACATTTTTCAGAGCTAGCTAGGCTAGCTGCGAAGCTCCGGTAAGTTTTTCTCTAATTGTCATATACTTTTTAAACATTTCCTTAATTATTGCCGCTACAATAACATCAATCTCTTACAACAAAACTGCTATTATTTAATACTAAATGAATAATAACGAACTAAGCAATGCCACAGTCAGTTGCATAGGGAGTTACATAGTTGGGCGCAGCAGATCTTCGATTTGCCAGTTTAGGAGCCATCCTCGACAATGATATTAGCTGTGATGATTAGGGAGGGAGGGGCCAATACATTTGTACAGGCCATTTGGCTTCGCTAGCTAAAGAGCAAGCTTAGACTGAGAGTGGCCGAATGTTCACAAAGTAAAATAATTTGACAAGCGTGAACATTTAGCGCTTTAAAAAACAGTCAACTGAGAGTTGAGGTAATGTTATTGTTATCAAAACAGGGTGTAGACCACTGACTATGTAGGTTATTAATGTTGGACCTATATTAACGATGCCAAGTAAGGAATACCCCGGACCTACCCATCATGGGAATTATTGAACTTTTCCAGCCACGTTGTTACAAAATTGTACATTTTGTTACAGGTGTTTTGGGTATAAGACAGAGTGACTACTATTTCTTAAATGTAGTGCATATATTGAAAAATTAGCTGATCAATGCCGGGAAAGAGTGCAACGTTACCACATTCGAATGGAGTGCCGCCACGTACTACCGGCTTTGAAACCAAGTTTGTAAGAACCTGTTCTCATGAAGACTTTTCAACTTTTCTAAAGTTTAATTTTGTTTGCTTATTTGATTGTGTAGTTCTTAGGCTTCCACTTTTTATTACAATTTATTCATTTGCATATTTTAGGCCCCAGGTTACTGATCACTCGTTTTCACATTAAAAAGAGGTATTATTGTGCTACATCAAGACAATGGATTTTCGAAACATTAAATCAAGATTATTTATTTACACAAACAAACAGAATCGGTGAAAAAATACAAAATAAGATTAAAATCTTCATCAATAAACTACTACAAATACATATAAACTCACAATCACTGTATGATCTTAAGTTAATAATAGTAATATATCATAACTACTGGTTTTATAAAGTTTACAATGCCACCACACAATTGATTTTCCTATCACTAAAAGCCAAGAGTTAAAATTTAGGACAAGTATAACAATTTTGTTTGAAGAAGTATATACTTTTGAAATTAAAGTTAAAAATGAAACATACATATGCGCTCTTGTCTACCTTGTATTAAATGCGGTCCAAAAACGGAGTTTTGAGTAATACAAATGTAGTTAGTGGGTATTTTGATAGGTTTTATAGAAATAGTGTACTAAAACAGGACATCTCATAGGGGTGGCCCACAGTCCACACCACTCAAGTATATTTATATGTTCGTAAACTGGAAAGATATTTTGGTGTGTTCACAAGCTTCATGACTTTACACTTGTTCGCAAACGAGACAACTAGTGAGGGGGTACAGTTGCAGTCACACACTAACCAGAGCTGTCACACCACTATGCCGACTGCTGATAAACTTCAACTATCAAAGAGCCTATCAAAGAGCCTAGAGAAAAGGCCTTTTGGTGAAAATTAGCTAACTGATTCCATGATCTGTTGCATTTCCTGTATTCTACATTCAATACTTACTGAAAAAGGGAAAGGATGTAAGTAAACACAAATCTAAATGAAGATAAATGATTAATTAAATTGATTAAGAGTCGAAATAGAATATTATATTGACTGATAGAGTCTGTACAGAACCATGTGAGCAGGTATATGAAGTACTATAGTATTTAGAAAGGTCAGGGGGGGCAAAGCGGGGGGGGGGCCAATAAAAAGATTGCCCCGGGGCCACACAGACTTAGTTTAGAGGGAGGGCCACATTTCATGTAACAAAAAATAAAATACTTAATAATCTACTAGATAAGAAACGATACAGGCCTGATCTAAATATAAAAAGTTATATTAGGCCAGATATGTATGATGCGCTCCTGATTCAGCTTAAGGCTCTAAATAGCGTAAAAACCCCCGCGCTGAATAGCGTAAAAACTGGTTTACGCAGTCCAAGATACTGCCTTTATTTACTGTCGTAAAATTATAAATGAAATATCTATTGAAACAAAGACTTTTTGACTAGAATAGCTTTTTAAAACTTTCAAATTCTTCTTTATTTTGATTTTATAGGTTATTGAAGCGGGTCACCCATCCAAGGAATAGCCACCCCTACCATACACATACAGTGCTATTGACCCACCCGCCCACCCATACACGTACAGTGCTATTGTCCCACCCGCCCACCCATATACGTAGAGTGATATTGAAGGGATGGTTGCTATAAAACCAATGGTTTAGTTTAAACGTTTTAAAACTAAAACTGGAAGACTTATCTGGCCTAATATAACTTTTTATATTTTGATCAGGCCTGTATCGTTTTTTATCAAGTAGATTATTAAGTATTTTATTTTTTGTTGCATGAAATGTGCCCCCCCCCCCTCTAAACTCAGTCTGTGTGGCCCCGGGGCAATCTTTTTATTGCCCCCCCCCCCCCCCCCGCTTTGAGCAGCCCTGACCTTTCTAAATACTATAGTACTTCATATACCTGCTCACATGGTTCTGTACAGACTCTTATCAGTCAATATAATATTCTATTAAGACTCTTAATCAATTTAATGAATCATTTATCTTCATTTAGATTAATGTGTTTACTTACATCCTTTTCCTTTTTCAGTAAGTATTGAATGTAGAATACAGGAAATGCAACAGATCATAGAATCAGTTAGCTAATTTGCACCAAAAGGCCTTTTCTCTAGGCTCTTTGATAGGCTGCCGAAAAATCTATATATTCTGTAGATGTTTTCGTTTTAAACCCCATTCTCAATTAATTAAAGATGTCAAAGAAAGTACAGTAGTATCTCATTATAAGGAACCAATGGCGACTGAATGAGTCCATTTTATAACAATTTATTATTTTATTTTAATCAGACGTTGGCTTTTTAGCGCTAAATTGCCAGCGTCCGATTTTTCGGACGTTTTGTAAAAAAAACATATCTGAAAAAAATTATCTGAAATTAACATATATTTACTGTTGTGCTGCTTAGTTACTGTCAGTGTTTAGTGTGTTTTGTTTACTGTGTGTGTTGTTTTAGTGATTTATTTTTAGTAAATTGTTTGTATATGTAATAATTAGTAGATATGAAGAGATCTCTGCCACCAGTTAGTGACAGTACAATTCTTAGAACTGTGGAAAATGAAGACTATCTCAGTGACAGTTTCTTGAGTGACATTGAAGATAATGTAAACAAATCTATTTTTTATGTCATATCCACATTTGTTTAGCTATCAACTTGAAATTTGGTTTACATGTACATAAATAAGTGGAGAACATGATAAAATGAAGGATATTCCATTTAATAATAATTTTCTATACTTTAATGCATTTCACACAGAAAAATGTTTTAATTAAAAAAAATTAATATATGTATATTTTTTTAATATTATACATAAAAATATTAGGAAAATTAATCACATCTTTAAATAATGGATCTCCTTAGTAACAAAACAAAAAAAGAATTATTAAATTATTATTTAAAATAACGATTTTACAAAACTTTTTCGAAAACTGCAAAATATGGCAAAACAGCCTGGCACTTTAGGGACAAAATAGTGAGTCAAGGCCTGGCAACTTAGAGCAAATTTACGAAAGTTCGCTTGGCACTAAAAGGGTTAAGGATTTCAAAATATATGGGTTAACTGTATAGGCCTAAAATCCAGAAAACATAATTTTCCATCTTCAGATTTGTAGTAGGATTCAATAAGATTGGCTGACTTTATATATATATATATATATATATATATATATATATATATATATATATACATTTATTTATTTATTCTCATATTACATTTAATCATACCATAGATTATTAAAATACTACTATCAAATCATTTTATTGTCAACATTACATTTGTACTGTTACAGGATATGCTGTAGCAAACAGGTGACTCATCAAATTATAATTTTACTTAAAGAACCTTAATCTAAACTACTACAATAACAATGAACAATGAAAACTAATACTGTGCTGCTTATATTGAATAATTCTTTTTACTTACATAACGAAGGGAATTTGTGAAAAAATACATTGATCTTCTCGGTATATTCATTTTTGTAATACACACGTAGACTTAGACTATGACTTATGTTTGAACTGCAAAGTTTCACCAACAATTAATTTTTAGCCTAAACTAGAAAAAATTAATTCAACAATCTGCCAGTGTCTTAGGTGCAATAGAGAGACAATAAAATAAATTAAGAAGGTTATGACAGAGGGAGATACAGACGACACGACTAACAACTAACAAGGAATCCCCAGAAAAAGGCCAGGCCAATATAGTAAGGTAAGCGAAAAGCAAAAGCTTCTTCTGAATATATATAAATATAAGCCTTCAACAAATCACTCCCTCCAAGTGCTTTGTTGATTTCCTTTTTGACTGTATTATTATTTCCTTCAATACAATATCTGGTCAAAGAAACATTTATTGTGAAGCCAGTACTTCCCAACAGTTTGCAAAAACATCAATTATGTAACAACAAAATTAGACTACCTACTTAGGTTTGGGGACAGTGGGATACATACTCTCTCGGATGTTTTTCTCTTATTATATTTGGATGGGATTCTAAACAAGTAAAACATTGATTTGATACCCAATAGAATATTTTGTTTATAAACATGAAAGCACATTACCGAGCCGAGCGCCGAACCGACCACTGATTGACAGCTCATCTGCTCTGTTCGGAGTTACGGGGCAATTTTGTCACAACTTTATCACCCCGAGCCGAGCAGCGAAACGAGCATCACTTCATAACATGTTGGCCGAAGCACAACTCTGGTACATCGACTACAGATTACGTGCTTTAATTCAATTTCAAGTACTGTGTTGTTGTAATTTATTTTGTATAGATGTCCCACAGTTTCACAATTTCTAAATGGCTAGTTCACAGACAATTGCAGCGGCTGCATACATTTATCTAAAAGCTCGGCTCGGTAGTGCTTTCTACCGAGCCGCTTAAGTTCAAAAGCGGATTTAAGTGTTTTCTATGATGTTTGGTCCTATTGATATTTTGAGCAGCATCCATACATTTTTATTGAGGTTAAGTGGTAGAGAGGGCTTCGAAGCCCTAACTACGCCTCATGTAGTTGCAATAAAGACTTTTTATTCATTGTATGTTGACTTGTTCAAATCCTAAACAGTACACAATTAAATGTACTAAGTCAGTTTTTTTTTTTTTTTTTTAGTAAGAACTACACAATGTTCTTTATTTACCTAGTAATCATTATTTTATTTATTTATTTCTTCAAACTTGAAGGAATTAAATGTATACATTAATTTTATACCCCACTGAAATGTGAACGTTGCATGTTATTCCTTCATATAATTCCACGAGTTAACGGCATTTGACATGTATACGTAAGGTCCCCAGTAGATTAACGATACAATAGACTAACCACATTTACTTAAATTTACATCATGATATTTCTTTTCCAACATACAGTATATAGTATACAGTATATCCAAATACAACTGAAAAACAAAGAACCAAACAAGTGTTGGTAATTTCCTTATCAATTAAACGTGTTTCCAGTATCATAATGATTGCAATAAATAATTAATTTATTTTACATGTCTAACAATGTAATAACCTTACATTTTTATTATTAAGAACATTTTCACTATGTAAACTGACTCATTTCATTTAATTTCCATTATCAACGAAATAAAGAAGTTTGAGTAACAATGTATACTTAACAATTAGGTAGTGTTTTCATTATACTGATATAATGTGTTATTTTGGTTGGATGAACTTTATTTAAACGTTAGTTTAATAACTTTTGTAGTTAAGTACTACAATCCTTACTATTTTTACTAGTACTTCAGTGACCGAGTAGTCTAAGGTGCCAGGACCTAGAGCTTGAGTTAGATATAGCGCAGATTCGAATCCTGGTTTTGATTGGAAGTTCATAGCAGTATTATTTTATCGTATTCTCAGAACTTTTGATTGGTTGATAGCAACATAAAACTGTTTAATAGCATAATTCATTATCATGAAATAAAAACTTTTAGCAAAAAACTCACAAATTAAAGTAAACTTATTTTAATTGAATCGATTACTTCAGAAACCCCCTAACTGCAAATTTAAAAAATTTCAGGAAATTAAGAAAACTTTTCTTACTCCAATAATACCTTTTTCATTGCAAATCTAATTAATTATTTCCCTAATAATTGGATGAGGTTTGAAACCTTTTATATAATTTTAAATACTGTGATTAAATACAATTAATTTTTTTTGTTTCTACAATTAATTAAGGGGTTTCTACAATAAACTACCAACTTAGGGTTGTTTCTGCAATAAACACATTTATTAAAAACTTTAAATAGTTTGTTAAATCATTGTTTTCTTGTGTTTTCCACAAAATTTAGGCGCTAGGTATGCAAATTGTTACAGCTAAATGAAGTAATGATGAAACACACTTGTCAGTGAGATTTAGTCAATATCTCCTGTAGGATATTCAGGATTGTTTTTGTCTGTTGTGGGCATATGTATTTTATTTCATTTATTTCAACGGTTTCACAATTTTTTCACATATATGATTTCAACGGTTTTCACATGTATGATTTATAAAATAGTATATTTCATAACAAGAGTGGAAAGTGGGGTTTTGCATGTTCGAGACCATATGTTTGAAGTGCGAGACTTGTCGAGCACTTCAATTGGTCGAGAACATACAAAACACTTTCACTCGAGTTTTGAACGTAACTTTTCACTACACTACGGAATAGAAACAGGTGTTGTTGACTGTGGAAAATTTTCGGTTGTAAACAATGTTACTTTCGGTAGTAAACAATAGACAGCTGTTGAAAATATGATGTTTCGCAGGTTGTAAACACATAACGAAAACAGCTAAACTCATAGTAGTGTAGTGAAAAAGAAAATTACATTATAGCGTTATTGCATAACAACAATAAAGCAAGCTTAAACAGTAAGTAATAAGAACAAACATGTATAGAGTAGATAAGCAACAGATAAATAAACTACTTACAACAAGCGTCATGAACTGTGTGATCAGTAGGCTATATTGCCATAGACCTTCTATTATACCTTCTATTATATATTATAGGTATAATAGAAGGTCTATGATATTGCTATATATAACTACAATAATATAGCAATTTGTTCCTTGAAACGCTCAGTTGAGCCACAGAAGAAGTCCAGTATTTTTGCAGTTTCACAACAGATCTCAGCAACCTGGGAACGCCCATATGATGTAGGCATGTCCTTCCGTTGAAAGATACCTATGGTACGTGTGCCACGAGTAATAGAAAATCAATACTGTGCAAGAGATCTGGACAGTCTAGTAGTCCGTTGACCAGTTTGAAAAGAAAAACTAGGTTACAGATGTCCCTCCTCTTATGTAGTTTTTCTAGACGAAAATATTCCTCAATATCAGCAACGGGCGCTTCTCTTTACGTGTAGCCCATTTTCACACTAAAATACGTATGAAACGAGGTTGAATCCTGTTGATCCTGTCTGACTGACCTATCTGATATGGTTTCCACACAATAGAACCATACTCAAGAACAGGACTAATAAGAGACTTGAACAGAACAACAAGTGCCAGAGGAGACTTAAAGTCTCTTGTGCTTTTCAAGACAAAGCCCATTAGTGTACTGGCTTTTGACGTTATCTGGAGTATATGGTCTTGTGGATTTAGAGCAGGAGTCAATCTCACGCCCAGGTCTCTGATATATTCCACTCTAATGATGCTGGTGTATTGAGTTATAAAAGTCTTCATATCCCGTAGTATACTAAGATAGTTTTCTAATATCCTCAATCTTGTTCCTATTTAAGAGTAAAAAATAAATAAATAATTTGAAAAAACAAATTTGAGTTATGTTGAATGCAACATATTACAGTAGTAGTAGATTGTGTAAAATATATTTTGAAAAGAATATTACACCCGTTCTAATAGTATAATTTTGTGTCATAATTTTGGAAACCTACATTATCTGCTAATCAAGAAAATGTGTTAAAATAAAAAAAATTTTAATTTACCTTTCCCTGGGGCTAGGCCACTTGGAGAGGAAGTTATGGTGCTTTTTTAAACTTCTTCAAAGTAAATGTTGAGTACGTTAACCCGTTGATGAACTGTTTCACCACTACTTTCCTACAAACCTATCTTTCTTAGAAAACAAATTACCACAATGTTTACTGCAGGAAGCCACCAACTGCTTTGAGATAAGGTGTTTCTGCAATCAACGAATACTTCCCCGCTCATTTTAAACTGGCTTAGAAGCACAAAAGATGAGGTGTTTCTGTACCAAACGATGAGTTTTACTTCACAGATCAATGTCATGCAATAAAGTGAATTTGGCAAAATTTGTCAGTTATGGTGTTTCTGAAGTAATCGATTCAATTGGAAAGCAGATCAGATACAAATACAACAAACTGTCATGTCAGTAGCTTAAATAATATTTTTAAAATGCATTTTCTCAAAACTATTTTTTAATTCAAATTAAGGTTTGAAAAGCCTACTCTACTTAGCAATTGTTGGTTGGTTATGTATTCTGATAACTGATATCAGGTTTTAATTTACGTCTAAGGTTAGTTTGCACGAATAAAAATCCTTTCTACGTTCTTTACTTGCCTCTGTTAACTCAAAGTAGCGTACGTATTACGTCTTACGTCCTATACTTGATTTAAGCTATATAAATGAATACATATCTCGTTCCAGTAAACATATTTTTCCTGAATAATGCAATGTAAACGATGCAATACTCGCTTTATGAAGTGCAGTGGATATAATGCAGCAATATAAGGATGTTCTTTCACTGTGACCTGTAAAATTGATAGTTGACATTTGCACAAATAAGGTTGACCAGTACGCTTACACAACACATTTCGTATGCTTATAGCAAGGTCTGCCTCAGTTATAGTCAATTAGTTGCTGATTGAGTGTAAAACATTGTTAATAATTTAGGGTGGGCTCTCGACCAAGAATAACTTTAGTATATTTCAAAAAAAGACATTAGAGAACATGACAGAAAAATTATTGGGCATAGGGGCGCCAAAACGCTAAATCCGGCTCTATGATTGTCCATATAGTAGCATGTGTTAAATTTTAGGTTTAAGAAACTGGCGCCTGTTGAAGGGCTTTCCAAACAGAAAAAATACCATTTTAGAAGCAAATTGTTAATGTGAAGACATTACGCTTGATAAATTCCATTTTCATAAGGGAGAACCCCAAAATCTGTATAATTTGATCTTTGAAGAGAAAAAGATTCTCTTCAGGAAGACTTATTTTATGATTATTGTTTGTTGTATTCCAGACTAATTCAATTCTTTTTTGCTACTCCTCTGGTGTTAAACCCCTTATGTGCATTAGTATATTTAATCTACTTTCCAAATAATTTTCTTAAAGAAAACACTTTAGCCATGGTGATCATATGTAGTGTCAAGTGATTGTAATATACAATTTACATGTTTCGAAATATATAATATTAATTAATAAACTTGTTTGTTTATTATAACTATGCGTTTATATTACTGTTATGTTAATTTATTTATTAACAAAGTGTTTTATTTATATCCTAGTGGCATAGACCTTCTATTATATTATAGAAAAAGAAATAAATAAAAATACCTTGGTATAATAGAAGGTCTATGCTAGTGGTAAACTGACAAAACTGTTCTTTATAATTGATTTTTTTATTCTCTATGATGGATCCATTACACAATTTTTGCATCTTCATGCTACAACTGAACGCCATCCGCCATCGTATAATTCAATGCCGCCCTGTTACTTGTTAGAAAAAGTAGAATAAGTTCGTTAGCAAGTTTCGTTTCATGTTTATTTACACAGTTTAAATTAGAGATGGGAAATATCGTCATATTCTGGTATTAGGTTATATCGGTATCGAGCACGTCGGTATTAGTAATACTCACCCTGTTATTTTGGTAACTGTTACTGGAGTGCAATACCGTTGCTTGCAGGCGATATTGGAGATTTGGAGATCGATATTAGTGCAGTGTAAATATTAGAAGGTTAGTTTTTCGTTACCAGATAGCTTACATATTAACTTAAACAATCGGTAGCCTAAGCCTATTATAGCCTGTTAGACACATATATTATTCGTGTAAACTAGCGTATTATAAAGATGAGTAGTATTTAACAATATTTTATTTTAATGATAATATTCTGTAGTTTATTTAAGAATATCCTATAAGAATACACGAAGGATAATAAACACAGTGTCACAATATAAGAACAACATTTTATTATAATGTTGCTTATGGTTATAATAGGCCTAAACAATATTTAAAATAGTAAACAAGTTATGAATCATAATAATAATAACACATTTAAAACAAATTTAAAATTAAATGTTAAAACAACAAAATAAAAATGCAATAAGCGTAATATCATACCTAAACAGTATTTAAAAAATAGTAAAAAAGGTACAAATCATTATCATGTAATATTGGTTTAATATTACATTTTAAAACAATTAAAAAATATTAAATAATAGCACAAAAATTTAAAAATTCAACAAGCATAATATCATGCCTAAACAATGTTTAAAATATTAAAAAGTTATGAATCATTATTATTGATGTGACATTTTAAAACAATATAAAAATATTAAATGATAATATATAATTTTTTACTATCATTTAATGTAGTAAGTAATAAGTTTCATGTCACAACACGAATACAACAATATTTTCCTACCCATTTTATTCATCATGAGAATTGAGAACATTTGCTGACTAATATCTCCAGCGGATATTACTCGCCATTCCAGTATTTGCTTCCAAATCCTAATACCAAACCAATATTTTGGCAATTAGTTTTAATGCCGTTATCAGTCTGGTTTACGTTCCGCGCCGTCCAGTTGGATTACATTAGCCGTGTTACCAAAATATTAGGGTGATCTCGGTAACAGTTACCGTGGTATTAGTTTACTTCTCAGTATTAGTAATACTGATCCTAATACGATATTTAACGCCCATCTCTAGTTTAAATAGTTTGATTTTGTTTTACTACTTATAGGTTACTTGTCTGATAAACATTTTAAAAATCAATATCAAATAACAGAAAATGTCTAATTAGCTCCGTTCTTCCTTTTATGCTCTTTCTACATTTTGCTTTTAGTAGTGTAAAAACTAGGGCTAAGATTATTTTATGGCCTAAATATATTTCAAAGCAAAAATGGATGAAGAAGACGTAGGTGTAGGCCACCGTAAATTTACAAGGTGTATTATCTGTAATTCTTACACTACTACACGTCAGTGCTACAATATATTTACAACAAAATTAGACAATGATGACATCTCTCTATCAGAATTTTTAAAAAATGTGTTGGGATGCTCTGTTTTAATCATAATACCCCCTGATTTTTTCCTCTGTAAAAGGTAGGCCTATGACTATAAGTAGACTTTTCATTTTATATTAAGATATATGATATTGATGAGAGTCCTGGAGTCCTAGCGTAGGTTATATAATTTAATGCTAAACAGCATGTTGAGCACATCCCAATAGCAAGTGTAGGAAAAATTCAACATGATGTAGGAACAAGTATGCTGCACACTAAGGATCTTTATCTTTTAACTCTATGTAATAGTTTTAGCATAGCCTAAAACAAAAGAAAACTACTTTCAACAACTAGGGCCTTCACATGGGCTAACTTTAATTAAGTAGGCCTTAATTACTTTAGAAAAATAATTATTGATAAACAATAATGTATCTCTCATGACAGAAAGGCCTACTGTAAATGTTAAAATTTTAGCTCAACTGAAGTAACTCAACCAATTTTAAATGAAATTGAAGACTAGACTATAAGTCAAACAAAAATTGGAGAATGGAATCAATAAATGTTCTATCTATATTACCTTTAAAATTAATATTCATTATTTTATTATTTACTCTAAAGTGCAGAGATTACAAATAAAATAAGTTTTTAAATTTTTCATTCCCGCAGTTTTAAGACGTTTTATCTGGTCATTTTTTTCTTAAGAGATCAGCTACTTTTTATTCTATGAAATTAACGTTTTGAATATCAAACTTGCTAAAATCAGTTTCATAATTTTGTAGTGCATTAGGCATAGGCATTGTCAAATTTCTTCCCTTTTAATTTTAATGATTTTCAAAGAGTTTTTATTATCTTTTTTTATGATAAACATGAATTTTGATTTTCCCTTTTGGAATATGTGCCGATTAATTATAGTTAATTTGTGTTGTTTAGGAGACCCATCAGGTTCATCAACTTAAGTTTCTCGATGAGTTTCTCAAAATATAGAAATTATCAAGATTAATCTGTACTGTTAGATTCAGTTTTTTTCTCGTTTCTTGTTTTTGCGTTTACTTAGACACTTTGTCATGGGGAAATTGGTCTTAAGCATAAAACTTGTAATGATTAATACAAAAAGTTACGTTAGTTGATCTGTACAGAATTTTACAAGTTTAACAAAAATCAAAACTTGCTCTACATGGGTAGGTGGGCTAATTCTACTCTTAAGTGGGATGATGGGTATTGACAGTTGGTATGTACAGTCAACCATACATATTTTGGTATACTACTGTATGTGTGTTAGTGTATCGGTCAATATCGCTGTTCCTCAGCCTTCCTTAGGATCTGAGGGTTACCGGATCTTAGGGAGCCTCCTTGAGGGTTGCCGGCAGCGTGTGACCTGATCAGACAAATAATTCACAGCTTTATTTTAGCTGTGAATTATTTGACTAAACTTCTGCTTTCAATGTGTTTTTACTATAAAATTGGTAATTCAAGATTTATTGAAATATGTATTGTTTTGAATTTTACATTAAAATAATGTTTGTAGTTTTGGTGAATTCATTTTTAATTAGAGCGATTTTCATTTGTGATGTCATGGCACAGCAAAAATCAAGAAATATAAATATTTCTGTGTATTTTCATATATTTCATTAAGAAAAGAAATTTTATCTAATTTTTAAACATTTTTTTCAGTTGTTATACAATGTGTTCTGATTTGGATTATTCAATAGCACGTTGCAATAAATTACAAAGAAGAATAGCGTATTTATTCCAGACATCCAGAGCAAATCAAGAGGCTATTTATAATGGTTCAGAGCCAGTGGAAGTAAAACTTGAACCTGAAGAGGTAAAAATTAATTCTTCATTTTGCTTATAGAATAATGATTGTAGTGAAAAATTGAATAAACTTGCTGTATTAAAAATTAAACGTTCGGTTTGTATATAGGCTATACTACTTATGTTTACAAATAAGTTCTATGAGTTTAAACAAATTATTTTAGTTTTTTTTAAATAAAAATTCCATTTTTTTTATTTAGAACATGTTAAAAGTATATCCCGAAAATTTGATAGAATTATGCTATAGAATAATTTTTAAATTTATTTTTGAAGAGTCATGTAAAACTTATAGTGTGTAATGAAACTAGAATGAAGCATGAAAATTATATTCCGGCATGGTAAATCAGTGACTAAGGTTTTGGACTGCAGAGGGTAATGTGTATGGTTTGAACCCTCAATTGAGCGTACAATCGATACTTCACTTGTTAAATAAAGTACATACACAGGCCTGCAGGCCCATTGAACATGTGGGAGAAGGTTTTTTTTTCCAAACAAAAAATTTTTGCTGTGGTTGAAAGAAAATAATTCTAGCTGTTACTAGTTACATCAAAATAAAAACATTAGTTTGAACTATATAAACAAAATTGTGTCATTATTTACACTACATTTGCATTTACTGGTCTGTAAGCCAGTATTTTAAAAGTTCCAGCGGTAGCGTGGAAGGCAATCCTTGGTCTTTTTGCCTTCTACATTACAGTACACTGCAAACTCAATATTCCTTCTCTTTTTTGCCTTATAGGTTTTTTTTACTGCAAAGTTATTTATAAGAAGACCGTCACTGCATGGTCCTGGAAGACCAGTCTGACATTTTTTAGTCATCAGTTCTTGTTTCAAACTGAACAAATGATGTTCGGAATGTTAATCTTGAAATGGACTTGTCACTGTTAAGTTTATAAAGCCCATATGAATTGAGGATCATTCTGCCAAAAATGTCAAATTCTTTTTAAAATGTAAGAGCAGGGATTATTTTTATAAGACCGTATTTTTATTTTATAATTTTAATGTTTTTATGCATTTTTTACATGACTAGCTATTTTATTGTCCAATTATATGTTGAGTTATTTATGTGTCCTATTTCTTACATATGAGACGCTGAAGACATTAGACACAACGTTATTGGTATTTTAAGGCGAATAAGAATGATTATATGAGTGTAGTCTGGTTACTGAGTTCAACTGTTCCTCAGAAAGGGCAATTTATTAATAGCCCAACAGCCAGGGCAACTAAGGGACCTACAGCTTTACGTGGAATCCGAACCACGTAGTGCTGGTCTGATTTTCAGCCTATTGACAAGCCTGATGCTCAGTTATCTCCCCCACACAACATCCGCAAAAAAATTACCACCCAACATGGACACCCCAGACTTCTCTAGTAATGGCCATGCCGATAGCAACCATTGAGCGGACGCCATGCCGTTATTAAGAGGACCGAGCATCCAACCTATCGCCTACAATCTCTCAAACACTTTGTCCCCAAGTAGCTGGGTTACAGCACTGCGCCACCAGTGCCTTTGATTTCCTGTACATTTAAATAGAGTCTTAAAAAATACAACAGCTAGATGAACCAGAAAAATTTAGCCTCTTCCTTTTATTATGTGTAAAAATTTACAAAACATTTATTTATTTATTACATCGTTGTACATAATTAGTAAAATTAGAACATATGTCACAATAATGGGCTTTGTTTAAGTTATGTTAACAAAGCTACTTAATAGTAAAATATAACACTAGTAATAATATATAATGTAGTCTTATTGTACTAATTTATTTTTTAACTATTTAAACTACTTGGCAACATGCCTTGTTTAATGCAACTATAACAGATACACTGATGCCGTCAACTTCCACCCTACATGCCAGACATTGTTAGTTCCAGGTGGGCCCTACACCATTATGCTACAGACCAGTGCCGCTATTAAGTTGCACAGAAAAAAGAAACGGTCGCAGCTGGATTCCAACTGACACTGGCAGACCTTGGCGTTGTATCTGGCCACAGTACAACGCCTAAGACTGCTTGTCAGATTCAACACCAAAGGTGTATCAGTATTTACATTAATAGGCCATGATGTAATATCACGTAAAAACAAAACGGGGATCTTTTCCTTAAATTCACTACCTTCTTTTTGTTTCCGTTAGTTCACCATCGCTTGTTAAATATTCTATTGCTCTAAAAACTGTCCCCTAATAATTTTTACATCCACTATGGTATTTCTTATCCGCTAGGAATCTGCTGTTGCTGTCATTATCTTATCGCTTTCTAAGAACTTATATACGGAGAGCGCAATCGGCGGTAAGTCAATCATTGGATTAACCAGTTTGTGATCAACTGTAGTAGCGGCCTAATCTAACATGACCTAAACTAACGTAATCGTAATTTCGATAAAAAGAGTAGTGGTAGTGAAGTAACGGAAAAGGTCCCATAACAGAGTATGGCTAGATAAGACTGCACATGAATCTGTTGCTCCTGTGGTTTTAGCAGCTTTTAGCACTGAAGACAACCTATTACTTATTATTGGACATAACAGACTGATGGCACAGGTTGATTTTGATACAGAAGCCTGCATCTGTATTAATAATAATTCACTTCACTACTGTGATAAAATAAAGAACCTGGGATATCTTATGAATATTCACAGGGATGGCAACAATATATCGGAAATATCTATAAATATGTTTTGGTGTATCAGTATCGATATTTTCTTTCGATAATATCGACCATATCAATATTTTGCTCCGATATGTCATATCACTACATATTGTCGTTATTCTTTCTCCTCAAAATCATCACGATTAAAAAAAACACATTCTCTTATGCATACAAACATGCATTGAAATAACAAAGTAACTTTATTTAGTTTTTTACGTGAGATTAACACACTACAATGTAGTTTATTATAGACCACTGGGTAGAAGTTTAGTGTTTATAAGAAGCTTAATGGCATTTAAGTGTAAAAACAAATATAACAGTATTATTACATCATGCTTTTATAGTTAACATAATTAAATGTATAATTATTCTTATTTTGAATTCTTTTCTTTCAACCCCACAGACCACAACTTGTTTCATGTAGATAACTGTATTTAATTTTTATATTTAGTATACTACAATAGAGTCCCTCTAATCCGAACTTCGGTAATCTGAAAATCCACTTAATCCGAAACTGAAATTGGCAAGATTTTTTGGGAAAATAAAAATGCTGTTACTATAAGAACCACTACTTCTTATTTCTGAAAATAACAAGAAAATATTATTTCAAATACAGTATTACATTGGTTTGATAAAATCTGTCACATTTCTTTTGTTTCAAAGAAGATATCTCTCCCGTGAAGCTAAATTATGCCAGCGTCTCAAAAACATCGTATCCACTGGGTTCGCGGTGAGGTGTTGCTCTACGTAGCGTAGTGCAAGATCAAATGCAGCCGCGGCGTCTGTGTGGTTACCCGCTGTTCGCTGTTGCCGTCTTCTCCCTCACTCTTATCTAGGTTTTTTAAGGTTCTTCTGTGACCACCTGAACGATTTGCTGATTATCATATATCTCATGGCCATCATCATCATCATCATCAGCTCACATCCACTCTTTAACATCATTGTTGTTTGCTTCTTCACAGCTAGGAATATTTTGCATTAGCTCTCTTAACACATTGGTTCCTTCAGCCCCTACATCTGTCATTTCATCGTAAGTTAGACTTGGCCAAAGTTTTTTTCCAGGAGCTCCTTATAAGTTGCTCATTCGCATATTCCCAAGATTCTGCTACCCAGTAAATAATGTCTTTCATGTTTATCTTTATGAGTTTATCAAGTAGTGATAGTAATTCATCTTCATCGCTGATTAGTCGTCTCAATAGCTTCTTATACAACAATTTCACATGCAGCAAAACGTGCTGATCCATTGGCTGCATCAGCGGGGTCACATTTGACGGTAAGAAAACAGCCTTTATATCTCCACAAACTAATTCGCCATCTGACGCATGAGAAGATGCATTATCGATGATAAGCAGTACTCGGGTTGGTAAGCCTGATGTCTCACAAAAATGCTTGACTTCTGGAACAAATGGTTTGCAAACCACTCTTTAAAAAGCTGTGCATTCATCCACGCTTTTTTAGAATTCCTGTAGTGCAGGTAGAGAACTATATTCAGGTTTAAAAATGCCCTTGGTTTGGCCGACTTTCCAATAATCATGAGAGGCAATTTGTGGGTTCCTGCAGCATTACAACATGCTAAAAGTTACCCG